>VURO01030460.1:0-10514 GCA_015108175.1 Pelvicachromis taeniatus | reverse complement strand
CTGGAGAAGAAGGCACAGATAGAAATTGACAGTTACATCAGCGAGGAGGTCGTAGACGGAGAAGAAGCTCCACTGGCTTGGTGGAAAATGCAAGAAAAACGTTTCCCATTGGTGTCACACATGGCACGGAAATATCTGTGTATACCAGCCACAAGCACACCTTCAGAACGCGTCCTCAGCACCGCTGGTAATATTGTTACCACCTGAGCACACTGCTAAAACCTCAGAAAGTAAACATGCTTGTTTTCCTGTCAAAGAATTTATAAGTTTTGTTTGGAGGGAATATTTTACCTTCTTTTCTTGTTTGTTTCAGTATTGGATTATATATTTATTTATTTCAGATGTGCCAAATCGCACAAAAGACTTAACTTTACGTCTGAGATTTTTTTTTAATGTTCGCTGGAAGAGACGGTTTGATTTTTAACTTACTTTTTGTTTAATTTTACATCTGTTGTTTGGTCGAGTGTGTAAGACAGAAACACTGGAATGGCCTGTAAACACGGTTTTAGTGGGGAATAGAAGAAGCCCGTTTCTCTTTGTTTCCCTCCCACCAACTGTGCTTTCTTTTTTTTAACTTAAATAAAATGTTTTTGTTTTTTTCTGAACATAGCCTACTGCCATTCATTCTTTCTGTAATGACTGAGTAAATGAATCGCTGCTGCATTTGCTCGCAGATGAAGGTTAAGTTAAAACAGCGCTATTATTTATTTCTGTTGACTGCTTCTATTAGCTTCAACCAACATTATTAGCAAACTTACTCATGGGCAAATAAATAAATAAATCGCCCTTGTAAAAACGATCGATGATAGGACAGTCGATATATTCGTCCAATCGCTCAACCTTCGTATACATACTTGGCCAGGAAATCAGATTCTGATAGCTGTTCAATACTTCAATGCTGGTGAAACGGGAGCTTTACTGACATCTCATGCATTCTCTAAAAATGTTCTGAACTTCAAATAGTTCAGCTGCTAGTGAGGAGTGGGTCTGTGTGTAATGCTACTGTGTGAAGTTGTGTCTCAAGTGGAAGAGGGAAAGATGGCACTGATGGCATCAATACCACTGCAAATGAGTATCTAATCCAATAGTAATTTTTGGTGTCGAATAGTAACTGTGCATTGATTGACTTATTTATTTTACACTACTAGTGTGTACCCCCATAGTAAGCCATAAAATTAGACAGACAATCCATTAAAAAGACAGAAGAAAAAATATACTCAAGAGTTGTTATGAGGGAGGAAATTTATGTAGCACCCAAAACTGTTTTGTTCTAACTGGATCTAAATATGCTTTTTAATTCTGTAAACTTTATAAGACTGGAGTCTACAGTGACAGACCTTTGGAGCCGACTTCAAGCAACACCTGGGGAACTAATGTTTTTGGGGTTTTGCATTGGCTTCATTTTTCAGGTCTGGAAGCTGCCTCCTGGCATTTACTTAGACCATCTATGCAAAGACACAAACCTATGCAAATCCGTGCTCATCAAAGTGAAAAAGGGAGTAAAGGAGTAATCACTGGACTTCACGCTAAGTTCTGACAGTATGTTACTGAGCCGTTCACCTATTTCCAGCTACTGGTTTGCACTTTGGAAGGAAGTAGTTCTCCCTTTGACTTAGAGGGAAATATTTGTGGATTGCAAAATGCTCCAAAAACACTCCATCCACTGTTTTCCTTGGAGAAAAAACAACAACACACATTTCTCCTGATAACGCATAATGTTGAGCTGATGGTTCCACTGATATAGAAACCAGTACAACTAAATGCAGTGGCCTTTCTTCTACTAGGACCAGTGCCAACAACAAGTCCTGTGTGTCACATTGCAATGAGTTTTAGCCATCATACAGGTAAGAGGCTACAGAACAGGGACATTGCATGCACTAATACGCACATGCACAAACTGCTGGAACCACTCTGAGGCAGAGCCTCATCAGGAACACAATGTGATCGTATTGACGAAGCCTCGAGTGCCCTCAAACATGCGCCGCACAGTCACACACATTCTGGTGTGTGTTCTTCCTCTTTTGAAGCTGCAGATTCACTGAGGCACGGGAGAAGACAACTAGAGGGCAGGATAATAAGTCAGGCAGAAACGTAGCCTTTGTCGTATTACTCACCCAAATGAAATCACATTCGGGCATGTGTATGTGTGTCTGTGAGAAAGCGAGAAGGGTTGCTGTATGTTTGAGAGCTGTGTGCGAGTGTGTCTGAGGGAGTGAGTGAAATTGTTACACAGTACATTAGGCCTGTTACCTAACGCTTGCCATCCTGCCGGCCCCCTTCCTCTTGCTTGTTTCTTACCAAGAGCACAGGGGAGGAAGAGGGGGGCATCACAGGAAAAGGGACAGAAGGACATGGGGAAAGGCCTGCTTCCCCGAGAAACACACAGGTCAGGGTGTGCCACACAGCACCGTGTACCTATCATGACATGACAAAGAAACTAAGGACCCAGTCAGTGTGATAATAGAAGCGCACTTTGTTCATGGCAGACAAAGACCGTAGGCCAATGGTAAGTCACTCGCTTTCAAAATTGGTGGTTGGGGTCTGGAACCACCATCATCACGACTGAAACCATGGAAACTAGTTAAGACTTCAATGGAGCGACCTTTCTCCAACTAGGAGCCTTGGTAACACACAGTCGGCGCTGACAACAAGCAGCACTTTGGATGATGACAGCACAGAGTTGTGATTTTTAACTGCCGGCTTCCTGTGCCTACAACTCAACCCGCTGCAGAAAAAGCCCAACTCGACTTTATTTTTAACCAGCTCAAACAAGACCACTGACCACACCCCCTTCATTATGGCGCTACACACACATATGACTTTCAAATCAAATTTAACCAGCAACCTGTCTGTTACAGCATCAGACAGACTAAGACGGGAGGGCTTTGTTGTGATCGGTGATTTGCAATAAGCATGTTTACAATTCAAATAAATAAAGGTTTGCCATGGAGATAAAAATGGACACAGTTTGGTGCCGCATTCTGCACTCAGAGTTCATCATATGTCCTTGCGTTGCCATCAATAAATTATTAGTGATGACGTCTTACCTAGAAACCAGCAAGGACCAAAGACGCTATAGTAGCAAAGATGAAACATTTCACTGATTCTAATTAATTAAATGCGCATAAACAGTCAATTCCATACAACATCTGACAGGCACTGTTAAAAGGATATGCAAAAAGGATGTGCAAATTCGCCACCTGTTAAAGTGGTCTGTACTGTAAACACAAGGTGACCAGCTCATAGCCTGCACCATTATGCCCTAAGTTAACGGGAAAATTGTCCATCTGTATGATATACAAGCACCATATGCATTTGTTTTTCATCGTCTCTATATATCCTAAATAACTCTTTGGAATATTTAAAAATATTTAAGAATGTATAAAATGTGATCAAGATTTTAATGACATTATTTCATTTAGAAATATCTACAAATTAAACATATTTGCTTTAATTTGTTAGTCTGACATAGACTAAATTAGTAAGATCACAACTTTAAAGTTGTGATCTTACTAATTTAAGTTGTGATCTTACTAATTTCTTAGTGCACACTTTAAAAAGAGTATGCGTGTCTATGTATTCTTTACATCTCAGCAAGTGCTCTTTCAAAACACTTTGCGTTTCAGTGAGTGCGTATTGCCAACATGTGAAGGAAGGCTGGTGCTAATTTTTAAGGAATCTGAATAAGTGATTCTTCAGAAATATAAATAATTGAACATTAAATGACATTAAGATGTCTCCTTTAGGCGTGGGGCGACTGATAATGACAGCAGTGTATCACAAAGATGGCCGTGCACGGCTAAGGATGGATTCGATTGGAGAACAAAAGCTTAAAAACCGCAACCACATCACCTAAACCACCTTCAGTGTAGCGTCATTAAAACAGAATTAACACTGCAGTACTTTGTAAACTGCAAACTGGAAATGTCTTTTCAAATCAGCTCAACCTGCAGTGCTGTTTCCTGTACTGTCTTTACTGTAACACGGTATTATCTCATATCATTTGATATGCCAGTTGTAAACTCTTGATGTGGGCCAATATCAAAGTTATGCCCCCGTCTGGTTTGGGTATGGGTCTTCATTCTTTCAGTTGAGAATAAATGCATATGAACTGCTTATTAAATATTGTTTTTCCTTAATTTTGTTTTAGTATCAGAATAAACAATATCAGAAAGTCTAACCGAAAACTCTACTGCACTTGTTAGCACCTGAGTCTGTTTAAACCCAAGTGAGAACAAATCGGTAGCTACCTGGTGTATTCGAGTCCTGTCCTATGCTCCACTGAGGCACCACCCTCACCTAAATCAAACATCGCTGTAACAAGAGCACATCTGACATGCACTAAATCGTGCTACATATGAGAAAGTATCAAGTTCGAAACACCTTGACTTAATTTTCCCGACACTGTCTGAAGTGTTCGTGTGAAAACAGTGACCATGATTAAATTAACAGATGTGGCACATCTACGCTTTTCAGTTCAGTTTCTCATATTTATTTGATGAATTAGCTTTTACATTATTCGACTTATCGAGTCATCATTGGCGTGAATATGGTCAGTTTCATTGAGAAAGCTTTGAGGAGCAATGTTCAAGGCCAAGCAATCAGCCCCTTTTTAATGACTGATCAAAGAATTGTTTTAATTACATTTTAATTAGGTATTAGTTATTTCCTAATATACCTAACTAAATGAGTATATCATGCTAGCTAGTTTAAATGTTAACATGTTGACCAATATTTCTATAAGATAAAGGCACAATGCATATTTTTTGTAAATAAGGGTGAAACAAATGGCTCTTATTGTTGTTATAAATGAAAAGAATTTAAAAATAAAAGCATAACTCAATGATGGATTTGGTCACAGTTTACATAGTCCACAAAATTCACAGAGCTATAAGTAACAGATTTAGTCTACAATGGGTAGTTTACAGTGTCACAGTATCAGAGAGGACTAATAAGTTTTATTAATGAGCCATGGCTAGCAAGGATGTTTGTGGATACCCTGAACTGTAAAGCCAACATTTATCCACAGTGCTAGCAGCAACATGTGGCACAAACTGCGTGAGTGTAACAACTCTCTTGTTTTGACTTCCACCTCACAAACTGATCTTGTCTGGGTGAAATGAACTTTCACTATTACAACATCAAGGTGCACCACACTAATTGCCTGCTTCTTAAGGTCTGTGCTGTGTGACTGTCACCGTTTTTACTAAGCGTGTAAACCAAAAGCCCCAGATTTCCAAAAATGTGCACAGCAAAAACCCAAGTTGAAATGCTATTGGGAAATTAAACTCTGAACTAATTGCCCGTCAAATTGCTCAGATTTTTATAAAACATCAGAGGGGGAAATGAGGCTTTGAAAAGGGACCATCCCTTTCTATGCTTGTAAGCCACAGAGTATAAATATCCAGGTCCTTTTCTGTGTGACTGCACTGCAGGACATCTCGCAGCTCCATCTGAGAACGGGGGGAGTTGTTAGGCTGTTTATGACCAGTCAGCATTTCTCTTCGGATCGTTATAGAACCCGGACCATAAAACAAAGCTAGAGTTGCATTTCATCTGATGGCTGATTATCATATATATATTTATGATAACTATGGGCACGTTAAAGCATGCTGCTATTCTTCTGATATCCGTAAGCCAAGTGGGGACACTGAAACTCCTGCGATTGTTGATGGAAATTATGAGGTTACTGCGACCAACCATCAACAGACAGAAAACGAGGCCTCTTATTTCATTCTCTCAGTGAGTGTCATCTCTCAGGCACAGACAGCCACACATCAATACATGTGAAACAACAGATATTGTACTGTTATTGAAGGAGACTAACAACATCTCCCATAACTTCCAGCCTTTACATATCATAATTAAACACACACACACACACACACACACACACAGGTAGTCTTTCAAGCAACACCCCCAGGATTGAAAACATCTCCACGGCTCACTGACCCTTGTGTATTTTGTCATGAAACTAAATGGAGGTTTTACTCTCTATGTGACGCAAAGCATCCAAATGACCCGTGTCTACTCGTCTGTGTGTATGTCAACAAGGACACCAAGGTAAAGCTACACACTTGGCAGCTTTGACACACCTCTATTTATATCATCTGAATTAAGGGCTCTTCATCTTATATTGCAGGCGCCGCTCTCAGTAATCAAAGCCCTGGCCGTTCACCTGCACATTCGATCACTACTCAGCCCAATATTCCTGATAACCTGAGGAAGGATTTTTAACGGTGCTATACCGATCTGCTGCAAATCACAGTGGGTATTAGAGGAGACCTCAATGACGCGTCTGTTGTCAAATATGCCAGCAAAGGCTTTCTGATTTGTTTGAGGCTGTTTAGGGTTACATTACCAACACAACTGATGACCCAGTGGCAACAGACTGCGCAAAGGCAAATAAAGCCTTACAAAAACTCAGGCACTGCACGCAATAGGTCAGCAAAACTTCAAAACAATACTCAGAATTTGTGAGTGCTGCCTTTTCTTTGTAATGCCCCCAAACTTCCCTTTGAAGCAAGACGTGTCACAAACAATAACATTTTTTTAAAGCACTGAGATATGGCCAACTTCATGTAACTCATGAAGGATGAATGAATTTTTTGATATTAGCATCTGCCATTAACTATGCCAATCATTCAGTATATTGCAAACTCTAGCCCACTCCATGCAAACGCGATTATGTTCCACTTGAAACTGTATGGTGACAATTCTGAAACCACTTTCATTTTTTTGGCCAATGTCAATATTTTCCTGTCCACGAGGACTCAACGCGGCGTCATCAAGCTACTAAACCTGATATCTAGAACTACAAAATCTGATATGTAAAGCTGAAAATTTTCCAACAAACCGTTTAAGACGTACATTACGCAAAACGATACATCCTAAGTAGCTTGTTCACTCGAGTCTTTAAACAGCTAAGTTTATTTTAAAGCCCACAGTCTTTAGCTTTCCTATAGTAGTGTGACAAAGTTTCGATGGTATTTTATTGGGGAATTCCTAAGAGGGAAATTAAATCTTGGGCCAAACACAAACCTATCAAGTTTGGAAGTTCACGGTTAACTTAATAAGTACAATGGCACAAACTTTTTTTTCATTCTTGACGGACTGGCATCTTTCTCAAAGGTATCTAAGTCGTACTAAACAGGTAATTAGCCATTAAGCTAAGCTAACTACGGGAGAATCGACTCTCGTCTTTTTCATCTTCGTCGATACCCTTCTCTCTGTCCTCTGCGCTTTGCTACACATTAACCTCAGGCCTTTTAAGCTTTCAGAATACAATACTACAACTGGATAGATGTGAGCTAGTATTTACGTTGTAGTAAATATATATGTATCCAGTGGCTAACGGTGGTGTCCCGTGTCGAGCGGTCCTCCGCTACACCGAGCAGCGGTGTCACCACAGCGGGCTGGCTGCTGCTCTCTCCCGAGCCTGAAGGCCCCACCGTCATTCTACTAAAGCGGTCGAAAAGGCTCAGAATAAATCAATGACAACTTATAATTGTTCACCTCTGATAGTCGGACATCAGTCGTCTTACCTTTGCTTTAGTAATGATGTGTGTGGCCAGTTTAACAACCGCGAAATTTCCCTTCCCGATGGTCCGCTCGATTTCGTAGTGGCCCACTCGGGCTGGGGATGGCCTGGGGACCGAAGTGTGACCAGGATTTGTGATGCACCCAGGGGCTGTGCTGGTACGACCGGAGTGGCTGATCCCGGAGGATGGCTGGGCTCGGTTCTGGGAGCCCATGCCTGCGTGGGTCGGTCGGGCAGAGTGCGTAATCCCGGCCGCTGCGGACCCAGCAGCACCTCCGCTTGACACGGCCGCCATCTTCTCGCCTCTCTGCGGGAACAACAAGCAGCCGTGCGCAGCGCGCAGCGCGGGCACGCCCCCGCCCTGCGTCATTTTACGTAGAAAGCTCTTCCGCAGCGCCCTCTCTAGGTTGTAACCATAGTAACGAGCGGCGTAACAAATGACTTCATCCACAGAAACGTATTGTGGTTGCCCTGGTGACAAAGAAGTGCGCATTATCACTCCGCTTCCCATGATTCAGTGATTCCTTGCAAACTGCTGCGCTCTGTATGAGCAGACGTTTTTTAAAGTGTTTAAAGGTGTACGCCGTTTTACGTTACAATGGCGGACTCATATCACAGACATGAGAACAACGGTCGCTATGTTATTCCACTGCAATACAAATATACATCAGATATGAATATTTTTCACAAAGGGATGATTACAGTTTCTAACAGTAGCATGCCATGAATAGGTCCCACGTAAAAAAAAATTAAAAATTACGGCCAATATGGTGGTCGTCCACGGGCCTTGTATTAGCTGTTTGTTTTTTTTTAATTCAATAAATTACTAACAACACGTACTTAAAAAAAACAAAAAACTTGAACCTCCCCCAGAGATGTAGGTGTCGTTATAATGCTGATAAATGGCCCTGACCTTCTGGGGAGGCTTTGATAAGATCTCTTAATGAACACGGAGTCATTAAAGCAGCGATTAGCTGTACTTCCGTGGTGACTGGCCTGCACTCATCCAAAAATATAATCACTGTATCCCCACCACAAGCGCGCAGTGATACCTGCACAGTGACATAATAATAATTATGCAAAACTAAATGTATGTATGTGCAAGAATAAAAAGGTAAATAAGCGGTGTCACTCACACCAGTTATAGATGCATTACATAAATCCACTGATAGTGCCAATTTAACACAAGGATAATCTAAGTAAAACGAAGGGAAAGATTTCAAAGCTCGTTGCAGTTAATTTTATTCCCTGGTCCATAGGTTCTCTCACCAGGCTGTAGACAGCACCCCTTCATGGTGGAAAAGAGTTCCTGCATCCACAAAACAGGAAGGTGCCTTGTGGTTCCCAGACCGCACAGAGAAAGAAGGCTTACTTGTTGTTTGGTATTAGATAAATAATTGTAAATATGTTTCGACACATGCATTCCTAAATGGCCGTGTATAATGTCTGTGAAGGTTCTCAGTCATCCAGGTTATTGTAGTCTAAGAAGCTTGGAAAGAAAAGCGTCTGGACTTCTTTAAGTTGCTTGAAGACATTTCACCTCTCCTCCAAGAAGCTTCTTCAGTTCTAAGGTTAAATGGTGGAGAGTCCCAGATATATATGCCCTATCGGAGTATAGGGCATATATGTCCCCCAAGAGGGACAAAGGACCCCCTAATGATCCTCTACCGAATCACACAGCCCAAGGTGTGAAAACTGGTGTAGGTCACAATCAGCCAAGGTTTTGGGTGAACTCATGGAACATGGTGTCACCTACTGTAGCCAACCTTTACATAGAGGAAGTGGAAAGAAAGGCTCCTGTCTCTTTTAAAGGGGGAGTACCCAGCCACTGGTACAGATATGTGGACGATACCTGGGTCAAAATCAAAACCCAAGAAGTAAAATTGCCCTGCTCATATCAATGCTGTGGATAAAAACACAAAGTTCACCAGGGAAGACGTAAAGGATAACTGTTTGCCATTCCTGGACTGTGCCATGTGCACTGAAGGGAATGGAAACCTCAACATTGAAGCTTACCGGAAGCTCACACACATGGACCAGTACCTCCTCTTTGACTCCCACCACCCTCTGGAACACAAACTTGGAGTAATCAGGACCCTACAACACCGGGCAGAAAATGTTCCCTCTAAGCATGAAGGGAAAAAGAGGGAACACGCCCATGTAAAGGAAGCTCTTAAAACATGTGGTTATCCTAACTGGGCTTTCACCAAGTCAGCAAAGAGGAACCGTAAAGAAGATCAGACAACAACTAGGGAGGATCAGAAAGAGAAACGCAACAACATTGTTATTCCCTATGTAGCAGGTTTATCAGAAAAAACTCAGGAGAGTCTTCTCCAAACACGACATCCCAGTGTACTTCAGACCCAGCCACACACTGAGACAAAAACTGGTTCATCAAAAAGACAAAACTCCTAAACACAAACTTAACAACGTAGTTTATGCTGTCCAGTGTAGCGAGGAATGCTGAGACCTCTACATTGGAGAGGCCAAGCAGCCACTTCGTAAATGTATGGCACAACATAGAAGAGCCACCTCGACGGGACAAGACTCGGCTGTCTGTCTGCATCTAAAGGACAAAGGTCACTCTTTCGAGGACACCAATGTTCACATTTTGGACAGAGAAGACAGATGGTTTGAAAGTGGAGTGAAAGAAGCCATCTATATCCACTGTGAGCGACCATCTTTGAACAGAGGCGGTGGTTTACGACACCAACTGACTGACATCTATAATCCAGTTTTGAGATCCCTTCCCAGATGCCTTAATGCCCACACACATCCTGGGCTTTCTGACCTCAGGAAATCACATGATAGGGTGGGGCTAGATTTCACAATAAGTTCACCCAAAACCATGTCTGATTGTGACCTACACCCGTTTTCACACCTTAGCCTGTGTGATTAGGTAGAGGATCATTAGGGGGCCAAGAGTCCCTCTTTTTTTTGGGGGGGGGGGGGGGGGGGGGCCCCCCCCACGGGG
>VURO01030457.1:12833-24830 GCA_015108175.1 Pelvicachromis taeniatus | reverse complement strand
CTGAGGGAAATGAGGTGGAAAACTCGGAGTGTGTGTGTGTGTGTGTGTGTGTGACTGTGTTTAGCTTAAACACAGACACACACAGGCATGAACGTGCACGCCACACGTCAACACAGATAAAAGACTGAGGAGAAACCTGCTCAGGGCTGGTGCGTAACACAGCTAAAGCAGCTTGTCTCGTCTGAAAGGACCGAACAAGTAGATAATGCAGCACAGCAAGCTGACTCCTCAAAACGACATCTTCAGACTGCTGCCTGTAAGAATGGAAGTAAATACATGGAGGAAGAGCGAGCCACATTACAGAAAAAAAAAAAAGTCAAAAGGTTCACCGGTAAGAACACAAGTGTAATTTGTAAAACTTTATGCTAATATGTGACAGAAGCAGTTAAAGAGGAGATCAAACGAAACACAGCTGAACATCAAACTTTCCAAACCATACACTCTGTTATGCTAATGGTTGTAATTTGTCAGTGAAGCGCCGCTTAAAATATTTCCGAGCGTTTGAAATCCCTGTAAACATGCACACTCGGTATGCTGAGCATGCACTTCTGCTTTACTTTATATTCATCTGAGACTATCTAACTTGTCAGTCCCTCTCCACTATAACTGCACCATCATATTTCACTTCCTTGACCTCCAGGCCTATAGATAATACAGGCTCTGTGTTGCTGTCTGGCACCCGTGGGCTTGGTGTAGCAACAGACAAAATAATACATCGGGTAAGCTACATAGGCACCACTGAACTCTAAACAAAAGCTCAAAGCTTTGCTCCTATCTATTATTGATGGACAGATTCACTTGCAGTCTGCTGTGCAGTGAGTGTAGAGACAAAGTGGGGGACAGGATAAGAGTAGTAATGCTGCTGACCATGTAACTAGCTCTTTCATTCAGCCGTCACGTACCATGAACCCCCCCCCCCCCCCCCCCCCCCCACAAACAAAAAAAAAAAAAAAAAAAAAAAAAAAAAAAAAAAAAAAAAGAAAAAGAAAAAAAAAGCAGCAGATATGAAAAATATAAAAAGATATCCAGTTATTAAATCTTCTAGACTGGAGAGGAATGAGATCTGAATTCCACTTTGAGACTCTCTGTCAGGCATAGTCAAGTCATCCCACAAAACAAAAAAGCATTCAGGATGGATTTCAGTTAGTGTCGTCACAAACATCTAAATACAAAACACACACGATGTGAATTCTTCTGGAATAGAGATTAAAAACAAACAAACAAACAAACAAACAAACAAAAAAAAAGACATAGAAATCAAACAATATTTTGAGGATCCTAAGGCCTGTTTGAAATTGGCAGCTGATGATAAAGGTTATGTTTCTTTTACATGTACACGGTTTTCTGTTGCCACCTAACAGAGGCTTGTACCCAGACAATGACAAAAACCCTCCACATACTGCGCTTTAAATCTGTTTACCTTACATGAAACCACACCGGCGTAACTGCATTTAGGTTCCCGCAGCGTGCCATTCAAACTGTTATTTCACCTTCAAAAGTACATAGAGGGTTTAAGGCAGCTTGGAGGTGTTCGTTTTCACTAATGTATTGTAAAGTAACCACTACCACTCATTAGTTTACACCTTGGCCATTTCTTCACCTTGGTCTCGTATCCATGTCAGACGTGTGATTGCTGTCAGCCTTGCTACTGGAAGATTTGCCAGGATGTAGACTTGTGTTTTCTGTCTGATAGGAGATTTTTGGTTCTTTGTCAGGTAAACGGACTCAACACACTCCAGGTCTCAGTAGTTTATAGCTCGCCTCAGCGTTTCTGCTGCTGAAGGGGCGGGGCATCACCGGCCCGACCCTCATGTGGTCTTTTCTTTCTGGTTGCAGTTGTTGTCTGTGCTGTTGTGATCTGTCTGGTTGTCCTTGTGGAGGTCGTCCTGCTGCTCTTTGGCCTGCCGACGTTTCGACTTGACAGGTAGGGCCAGGACCACCAGCAGACATAGAAGATGTAACCCAAAGTACCAAGACCTGCAAAAACATCAATGAGAGAAAATAATCATATTATATGTAGCTATCAGAGCAACATATGCTTATTGTTAACAAGACAATGCTAAACCGCATAATGCACATGTTACAACAAGATGACTTGTAGTACAAAAAAAAAGAGCCAGTTTAGCCTTTCTCAGTTTAAACATTTGATGCTTCTTTACTCTACTGTGAGTAAATTATGGGTTTATAACATTTGCAACTCACTGCATCTGTTTTTGTTTCACACAGCGTCCCATCTTTTTCTGAAGTTGGGGTTGTACTCTGAAGCTTTTTATCCAATTCCAACACAGGACCCCAATTATTATTATTTTTAAATCTAGACTTTGCCAATAGTTTGGTTTATGAACAAATACCTAAAGTGTGTCTGTTCTTTACTGCCTGTCCAGCAGCCGTTGTTGATGTTTAGATCGCAGCGGCTGGTCACCTCTTTTATTGCCTCCTCACGCTTCGCTCATTAAGCTGTCTCATTAACCGTTACCACCCGACAGGCTCATAAAAACATGTAGATTTCAACACTATGGGCAACGATTTGATTTACATATTTAATACTACAACAACAATAAAGTTTACGTTTACTACAACCCCACGATAATCTCACACAACAGAATTATTTTTCAGAATAAGAAAGGCTGACATTGTGTCTCCTTCTCCACACTGTGAAGTGATACCTGACAGACATACCTGTAGAACTTGAGTGAGGGTCCTACTGCAAGTAGCACAAATGGCACCACTGTATAACTAATGGCCACCTGAGTCCATGCCCACGTGATGACATCATAGATGCCCTTGTATGAGTCCGACACCAGGAAGTACGGCCTGATGTTGTGCCTTACCTGTAAGAGAAAGGATGTTTCTTACTAATCTGACAAGTTCAACTTGTCAATTTATACATTTTAGGTAAATGAAGCTTTAAAGTTTGAATTATACTCTACCCACTCTTCCGTACAATAGACTAAAATTGAGCTAACTGACGTAGAAATCCAGATATCTCCACATGACAGCAGGGATTACAGTCGGCTCCCACTCATTATCTGCCCATCTTTCTTTTGCGCTGTCTCTTTCTGTCCCTCGTAGATCTTAGGAGGAATCTATCTCTGAAACAGCTTTGTGTGGCAAAGGCCAGAATTTGGCATAACTAGGTCAATGCTCTGCTTGTCTTCCTTCAGATAAAGAAGGATACAGTTGCTGCAGAAACTCACAACTCACTGCCCCGCACACAAAATTGACCGTTTCTGCATTTTATCTCTTTTATCCAGAGATTTAATGCTTTCCTAGTGTACTATCACTCCACTGTCTCTGCATAAATCTCCCCCTGTCTCCTCCTTTGACATAACTGGAATGAAGATGTCTGGCTTTGCTGAGATTAGTGGTAAGTGGCACACTACTTCATTATTATCCACTTGCAATCCATTAAGTGACTTTGTTGTGTGTTCGTTGACCTGTTAAGTAGCTGTGGTAAATCTATAGAGGTCTTATAGTCTAGTATGGCGGTGGAAAACAAATCAATTTTTGTGGCAGAATTTCAATGCAAGTTTTATGAAAGTGAGTAATATACAAATTCAGAGGCTTTTTATTTGAACGGTGAGTCCTGGGTGTACTCACTGCACGTGCAGCCATGGTCATGCCGATGCCAGTGAGGAAGGTCAGATAGTAGCCGGGGTATACCCCGTGCCACATGGCCGACAGCAGGAAGGTGGCAGCAGTGGGGTTAATGGGACAGCGCTCGTAGCACACCCTGAGAAGAAAACATAAGGCGTGCACTCAGCGCTCAGTCCAAACAAGTGGACACAAATGAATCAAAATCTCATAAATGGGCAAAACTGTCTACTTTAAGTCCACTGCATCACATATAAATGCTTCAGATTTATAGTTTCTGTAAAATTTCTCCACAAAAATTTTGCAGGTATGAATCTAAATAGGACACTATACAGCAAATGCACCCTGAAACATCCCCTAGGCTAACATTAAGTGCACACAATGTTGTGTCTGTATAGGACACTATACAGGCAGAACTTGTTCTCACGCAGACTAAGAAAGATACAGTATTACAACCGAAATGCTCTTACCTTTTAAGCCAAAGAGCTGTCTGAATGTTCCAATTGTCTAGAAACAGCTTGAAACTGGTGGCAAACTGAAAACAAATGCATAAAAAAAAAATTCTTTCAGGCTTTACTTAAAAAGGGGCTTTATCTGGATATAAAATAATTAAATGAGGAAAAAAAGATCCAGACCTCAATGTCCAGAATTCTGAGATTTGATATCAGGTCCCACCGTGGGGAGCCGTCTTTGTTGTATCCATTGAAGCCGAATCCAGCAGCATTGTTGATAGCATCAGCTGCGGGACAAGGTACACGCGCTTCAGAGAAGAGTAGCTACAGTAAAAATGACAAGAGCTTCCCACCCTGCAGTTTGTAAAGCAGTGACAGGAACAAATGGAACATTGGATGCGTTTGTCTAAAATTAAGTGCGACACCGCTAGACCTTCACCACTAGATGGCACTGTTGCCTCAAGAAATAGGAAGGCTTCTTTTAGGTTGCATTTCACAGCCAGCCCCTTTAAGTTCAACCATAAAACTTAAAAGGGCAGTGAGATTGAACAATATGATCTTAGTAACACTTACAGACACTTTTTTCATCAGACTGTCCAGCTTATTGCCAAATTTCCTCACTTTTAATACCTGCCTGACTCACATTTGACCAAATATGAAATTTTGAATGTCAGTACCTACCAAAGGTCTTTTCTCCCTCTCCTGTCCCAGCTCTTCCTAATGTTTTGTGCATGTTACACATGTTATTTAAAGACTGCTTTTGTTCCAGGATAAGGGAACCTTTGTATATACAGTGTTTATGCAAATGTTTAAAATCTGCATAAAATTTGAATGTACACATTTTATTTAAAATCAATCAAATAAAAGATTAAAATCTCTGAATAACACATTTGAGGGAGGAAACATGGGAAGAAATGTGTTTTTGACTGATAAGAAAGCCAAGTCAAACTTACCGAGTGTCCAGACAAAGTAGTACTTTGGCCTCAGTGCCAGCATTGCCAAGTAAAGGTAGACGACCTGGAGATGGAAGGGTGTGGAATTTACAAAGTCGTCGTTTATCGAACGCTCCACTGGGAGCAGCTTGTAGAGGGACAGGTAGACGCCCAGCGAGATAGCACAGGTGCACAGCTTGGAGATGACGACATTCTGGACAGAGGTGTGAGACAATCCAATTAAAACTCTGTGCACTCTATTGTATTCAAAAACTAACGCTGGCAACACGACGAGGGGTGATGCTACTCTACAGAAACCCGGTGAAGTTGATTTGAAGGTAAGTCGACCCCTTGAGAATTCTTTCATGTTTTATATTTGGCAACATCTGTTTTCACTTTGTTCCTTTCTTCTGTGAAATAAACACAAACTCTAATCTTGGAGTGTCTTTAAATTATTAATGCATTATGCATCAAGAATATATAAATAACCTTGAGGTTTCGATATTTGCATCACAAATTCCCATTAATGTCCCAGTTTCTGTCACGTAAATCAAAACCCTGTACATGTAATACAATATATTATACTAAGGACTGTTTCGATCTGGGTCTTTTATCCAAATGTGCAATTTTACATCACAGTTATAATTATTAGTCTGCATTCAAGACTTCTGTCAAGTAAAAACTGCAATTTTTGAATTCACCCTTAATTCAATTCAATTTTATTTATACAGCGCCAAATCACAACAACAGTCACCTCAAGGCGCTTTATATCGTAAAGTAGACCCTACAATAATACATACCCTTAGGCTCATCAGTTTAACCAATCTAAATGGGACTTAATTGTGTCCACCAATGTGCTTTGTACCTTGGGCGAGGGTTCAGTCTGCTTGTATTTTCCGTTCTCTTTGCCGTTGGCGTTCTCCTGGTGCCGTGGCTGGTAGCACGTTCCTTCAATGAAGGCCTTGTAGTCGTTGTAGGAGCAGGTCGGCCCTGCCAGGATGCCCATGAAGTTACAGTTGTAGCTCAGGTACTCCAATAAGCTGGGCATACGACTTAAGGAGACACAGACTGAACATTAGAAAATATTCATCCATTCATTACAGAGTCCAGACCAAACATATATGAGTGACTAAAGCCAAGTTATTATCATTCCTTAGAGCAGTATTGTCCGAATCGACTGAGTAGTAGTAGGATTTATTAGACTGAACAGTCCAAGAAAAGATGGAGAATCTCAACTGACCCTGGAGACTTTGTTGTCTCCTAGTTTATCCTATTTAAATTTCATCTGCCAGGTGAAGTTCAGTCTGACTGCTTGAACGTGCAGGATGTCCTTCCCAGCAGCCATTTCAGAGTAAGCGTCTGACTCAGAGTAGCCCAGCGAAGGATTGTGATGTCTGGGGCCTTAAAGCTACAATGAGTAGGTCTTCTAGTGATCGCTATGTTTGCTCTGTTTTATAACCATCTAGGCTGGTTAAGCTGGTAAGCTTCACATGTAAAATGTGTTTTATTCTTTGCTGTGCATTTTTTCTATTCTGTTCCTTTTATTGGCTAGTCTTTTTCGAACCTTCTGCCATATGTGAACTACCTGTTTCTAAACAACTACTTTTGTTTTTGCTGCATTACGATCTCCAATATGACAAAGGGGGAAAAAAGAAAAAAAAATCACAGTTATACAGCAGGATAGATGGAGGGGGATAGGCATTCCCACAGTACAAGTCACCAGAGAGTAGTCAATGTGTTGTTTCCTAGATACAGAGTGCCTAACAACTACTTGACAGCACCAGAGAGAGACTGAAAGGGGAGGGCCGTGTGGCGATTGCCTATGCAGAAAGCAATAACGCCTTTATTAAAGAAAAGAGCACCATTGCTCTCAGACAGAATGCCAATTTAAAAATCACGACAGCATTGTAATTCCACTTGATTCAGTGAACTCGTCATTTGAAGCATTAAAAACATACCTGAGTCACATACCTGATAGCAAGGTATTTCTGACTGGGAGTCAGCTGCCCTTCTCGCTTGGTCAAACCTACAAATGCAGAGAAACACGTCAATGCTAACAGGTAACATGCATAAGAGCTTCACAACACACACACACACACACTAACACAAACATCTTTGTATTATTCTAGGCTATGGTAAGATCCAAAAGCATGTTTATAATACACTACGCTATTTTTGAAAACCTATAGCTCTTTATTCTGTCAACAGGATAGGAATTAAAATGGATTAAGCTCCTGCCACAGTGGTTTAATGCAATTTAAAACTAACAACAAAACATATTGTTGATAGATTTTGTAGGGTTAATTATTTAAAGTTACTGCAGGCCACACACACGACCTGAGCAGGGTGCAAATCCTCACGTCATCTGTGGCTCCCCTAAACTGCAAACTTTTGGACTTTGCTTCACGGCTTTATCCAGAAAGTTGCAGGTGCGTAAATCCCCCTTTTTATCCGTTTTTGTCCGCGGCCCTGTCCTTCCTTAATGACACAATTCCCTCTTCATATTCGCTAATCAGCCACTTTATTAGGAACACCTGTTGGACTGGTTCTTAATGCAAATCTCTAATCTGAGAGAAAATACCCAGCGAGTGACTGTTCTCTGGCTAAAAATGCCAGGTCAGAGGAGCACGGACAGACTGCTTTGAGCAGATAGGAAGCACTCATTACAACCAAGGTGTACAGTAGAGCATCTCTAAAGATACATCAAATTTAAACCTTAAAGCAGATGGACTTTAGTAGCAGAAGACCACACCGGGTGAAGCATCTGTCAACTAAGAATAGGAATCTAAAGTGACAATTCACATGGGCTCATCAAAATTGCATAATAGAAGACTGGAAAATACATCGCCTGTTCTTGATTTGTTTAAGCGCCACAGCCAAGTATTGTCGCTGACCCTGTGACCACAGTACCCATCTTTTGATGGCTAAAACATGCCATGATGTCATCTATTCGTTGCTGATGGGACAGAACAATATAACTTGATGCGGGGGACGATTTCTTCACAATATTAACGGCCGTTACATGGAAAGTTATGGTTCACATACACCTGATCCTTTGTTACCTAATTCTAAACACAACACACACTCTTTTTTTTTTTTAAAAATACTCATTCTTACGTTCTAATATCTCTCTATTTAGTGCTTTAGCGCTTGTTTTTTTTAAAAGATACCCATCACCAATCACCCCTCGTCCCCATATCACATTCATTAAGCTATTATGCTGTTTAAAAATTCAATAAAATATCATTCACAGCCGAGTTAGCAGGGGGCAGTGAGCAACGGAGAGAAGGAGAAAAAGCTGTAAAGAAAAGATGATGCAACAGGGCAAACAGTGGCTGTTCCACTTTGCAGTCTGCTCTTTGCTATGAAGACCAGTGGCTATGCATTTCATTATACTATGAGATTATATGCCTATTGTGCAAGGTAATATTTAGTTAAACTTTCCTGCTCCTCTGGTTACAATTAAAGCCTCTGACTCAATAAAAACTCAAATTAAATATTGACCTCTGAGACTGTAAACTGTGCCATCTACACAGGTATTCTAACAAAGGGAGAGAATAAATATTGGAAGGTAATCAGGAAGTGACACTTTGTTTATGGTCACTACTATCTTACTTATTAGACCAGGGGGGTCAAAAACCACTTAGTTCATGGGCCATTTTCATCTCAGTGGGCTGGACTTAACAGTACTACTGCATAGCTACCAATAGAAAAAGACATCCAAAATTTTTAAGCTGCATGTAAAGAATTTTATGAAAATGTTCGCATTTAATGAGCTGCCCCGTTACACAACAGATAAACAGTACAAACTGCCTTTAAAAGACCTCTGGTTGCCCAACCTGTTAATTTTGTCCATGCCACTCATATGCCGCATGTCGTTCTTAATGATTTGGCTTCCTACGAAATACAGTGAACTCTCCGGAAAACATCTACTCCTGTCTGCAATTTGGGAGACTTTGCAAAATCATCCAGTGACACCAATGCATTTGGCACAGTTGCAAAGAGAAGCAGTCACCTGAACAGAGTTAAAATCCTTATATCACACGACTCTATTCAAGTAAACAGCATCCAAATTGTCATTAGACTGACGACTGTGTTCAGTCACTACACTGAGGTGATTTAAGTCTCCAAGTGGGAGCTAAACAGCTGTGAGTACCTCTCTGATACTCGGTCACACGTTCCTATTTTAAACAGGATTTCATTTCTGGATCTTTATTTACTCCTCATTGGCACATGTGGCGTTTCAATTATATCAGCAAAGTCTCTATTTGTTCCAGAAGCGGAGGGAGAGTCAAATCCAGGTCAGCTACAGGAAGACAAATTGGACATTCGACAACCACTAAAGTTGTGCTACCTTTAAGATAAATAAATAAATAATCACAAGCTATGCAGTATGTCACAATGTAGCACAAGGCTGGTCCATTACATGTCTTGACTTTTTGGACAGCACAAAGTCTAGTTTCATGAGATTTGGGTAACTATATAACTATGTTTATGCTCTCCTTCTGGTTCAGTAGCCCATTGTCAGAACTGACTACTGGCTCAGAAATGTGGCCATCTGATCCATTTTCACACTCTAACGAGAATTTAACTGACATTTTCACTTCTGTCACATCTGCCACTTCTTCTTTTTTTCCCCAAAGCATGCACACGCACGCACGCACACGCACGCACGCACACTACCACTGGAGGGCTTTAAAGACACTTGTTCTTACCATCATGGATTTCAAATGCCATGCTGGTGATCTTCTGTGTGATAACCATCATGGGCCTAAAGACAGAGTAAACATAAACAAAAACCCAAACACATTTAGGTCGCAGTGTTCTGACTTTAGGATACATACATTTCCTCACACACTAAACCTTTGTCCCCAGTTATCCTGCCTGGCTGCTATCCCACATTCATTTAGCAGCTATTGTTTGATGTTTTATGTTGGAATCTTCCAATAACTGTGCAAACACTGAGTGGTAGTATCTTCACAATGGGTAGTTTCCTCCAGGATAATGGCGGGCTTTTATTCAACTTCCCGTTGTTATTTTTATCCTTTTTTTTTCTCCAGTTCTGTGCTGGTCAGCCCTCCTTATCCCGACTTAATGAAATTCTCTATCAATGCAGGATATGTATAAGCCTGAACTCAGAAAAACACAGCTCCTCTCCTGATGCTTGCATCAGCACATTCTGGATTAATTTTATACATGAGAGAGCTGCTGTTGGCATGAAGTTTCCAATTCGCTCTTTAAAGGCGAATTGGGTAAAAGTTGCAATTATGAGATGTTACTATGAATCTTGAGCCAATTATTTTTATCTTGCAAGTTTTTGAGGATAAATATGTAAATGAGGCGTTATTTACCTATTTATAGTGTGTTCCCTCCACTAGTGATTTGGGACCCCTGGTAGAGTATTTTAAACCTGCTGTTACTAACCTTGGTTTTAAGATGGACAGTGGTTTTAAATTGGACACTCAAATTAGGGCTATTGTCAAGTCCAGCTTTTATCATTTAAGGCGCTTGGCAAAGGTAAGACCCATTTTATCCAGGCCGCATTTTGAAACAGTAATCCATGCTTTTATTTCATCTCGTCTGGATTACTGTAATGCACTGTATTTTGGAGTTAGTGTCTTCTCTCTCGTCTGCAGCTCATTCAAAATGCTGCTGCACGACTTTTAGCCAGAACTCGTAAAAGAGAGCACATAACTCCCATCCTGGCTTCACTCCATTAGCTGCCTGTACATCTTAAGAGTTCATTTTAAAATTCTAATGTTTATTTTTAAATGTTTAAACGGTCTTGTCCCCCTCCCCACCTCTCTGAGGTTATTCGTCCTTACTCACCCCCCAGGTTTCTCAGGTCAGCTGACAAGCTGCTCCAAAAGGAAGCTCAGAGGGGACAGGGCCTTCTCTATTGCTGCTCCTAATCTCTGGAACAATCTCCCTCAGGACATTAGAGAGGCCCCCTCACTGCCCACTTTTAAAACACATCTTAAAACCCATTTTTACTCCTTGGCTTATGGATAAATAGCTTAAATAAATTGCTTGCTTGCAAAAGTCTTGAGCCAACTGTCATTTCTTTATATTTTGGTAGGAAGAAAAATAATTGCACAGATTCATGGAAATGCAGTATATTAAATAAAAACAGCTTGTATAATAATAACAAGTCTGAAAGTCAATATTTGATAAGACCACCTTTATTCTTTAACACAGCCAAAATTCTCTTAGGCAAACTTTCTTTCGCCCTTTAGCCAAAATATTTCAAGTTTTCAGCTAATAGCTCTTTGGGAATCAGCTAATTGGTGCAAAACTACTATTTTATGCCTGTCAAACTGTCTCATCTTTTGGCATGTAGCATTTTTGCAGATACAACTAAGAAATGGGAAGGAATTATATATTTCTGCAAAAAGTGCCTGAAGACAGAATTGAAAATGGGTTCTTTGCCAAGTTGTATGTTACGTGTTGACACAACACTGGTTCATGCCCTCAGTACGTGCCTTTTTTCTGCCTGGATGACTCATAGGTCAGTGTTAAGTGGCTTAAAAGAAATGCATTTACTGTATATCATTAATCTTTGAAATACAGTGTGAAGATCAACATTAAAACTTTTTTTTTTTTTTAATGATTTTATCATTAAAACATAAACGAATTAATGGTATATGAACAAATCCACCATAAAAAAAAAACTGCTGGATATGGAACAGGAATAAAGATGTTTTGCAAAATTCTACTAATGTAGAGATATGTGGCTCAAGATTAATTGCTTGATTGATTGATTACTCACATTGAGTCAATCAGTTCTTCTATAGAATTTTTTTTCAATATGCAAATAATGGATTAACTCAATAAATATGCACTCTAATAAAATAAACCCCTATCTTAGACATTTTTTAGACTGAAAGAAAACATAACAAGGAAACAAAATAGTCCAAAATCTGAAAACTGGACTTAAATGAAATTAATTTTTAAGGACAATTTCGACTAAAGCACATTGGGGGGGGGGGGGGGGGGGGGGTGGGGGGGGTGGCTGGGGT
>VURO01030453.1:0-12939 GCA_015108175.1 Pelvicachromis taeniatus | reverse complement strand
CGGGTTATCAGGACATCACATATTTGCAAACGTGCCCCGAACGTTTTCGGACGCGTCTGTTACCCACCAGCTCGATCGCTGAGCGGGTCGTCAAGGTCCACTAGAGCTGGCGAAAATAGCGGACTCCCCGTACATCGTTTTCAACCCCCCGGGGTTCGCGATCGAGCTGATGGGTAACCGACATCTCCAAAAACGTTCGTGGCACGTTTGCAAATATATCATGTCCTGACTAAATCGGTTTGTTTTCACTCAGCTGAATAAACGTCAAAAAGAAAACTGATTAAACAGAAGTGTGAGATTGTAGAGAATTTACACCAGTGCCCTGTTATATTTTAGACAGCAAGCAGCAGACGGCTGAGTTTAATCAACTCGAAACAGCTGGTGATGCATATCTGAAGGCTAGACGTTCCAATTCACAAGCCTCGCACTTCCGGCCTTCATAGGACCCGGTCCACGTAATCGCGAAGGTTGGATCCTCCGAAGCATGCAGCCTAGGTTTGCAAGCTCTCGCAAAAGTTCATCTTAATTTTTTTTTCTCCCATGTCCCTTGCGGGGCTCCGTAGGTAACAGACTACAGGGACAGAATTAAATTAACAAACTTTTCAACTAAAGCAAGCAGGAAACAAAAGACACAGAACACCAGGTACCAGGAAAGTAACAAAGTAATAAACAGAAGGCTAAGAAGTTCAAAAACAAATTTCATCTTAACCAGGAATAAATGTAAATACCAACAACAAAAAAAAGACAATTAAAAAGATCCCAAAAACTCTACACTAGACACAAACCTAAGGACCATGACTGTAACCACTGGCAGCTACACTGTACCACCATGCTTGACAGGTGGTACAGTGTTTGTAACTTTCATCACCATTTGTTAAAAGATTTAATCCTGTGTGGATTAGTGAAAATCCAAAATAAACTTGTGCACCCAGTTCTCAGATTGCACAACAGTTGAAAGAAATTATTAAATGGAAATCCATGTCCATGATGAGTGTATGTAAATGTCTGACCACAGCTATAAATGTTTGTTTGCCAACAGTGTCATATGTGAATAATGTTAAATATTTAAACTCCATTAATAATAAAGTTAAATTCTTTGTGCATGAAAACACAAAGTGAGACACTTGAGAATATCAAATGTCTCACTTGCACACTTTTTTGACAGCACAACCACCTGACCTGCTCTGCTTGCTACAATAGTTGAGCCATGACTAAAAAAGACAAATAAATTAATAAATAAAATGAAAGGCTTTGACTTTGGTCAGTGAGTTAAAACTACAGGAAAGCACAATGCTTTCTTTTTAGACACGCCCGTGCAAGACGGCAACTCAACCATTAAATGTTCACGACTAATTTAGCATTTTGAAGTATTTGTGCGCAAAAGCCCACAGTATGCAGCTTAACATAAAGCACCAGTGATAAATAACACCAACAGATAAGGAGCTGAACATTCTTCCAGGTGCAGTGAGAGTTTCCTGGGAAATACTTAACAAATACTAACTAAAGAGTCGATCTGTTTGGTATGTGTGTATGCATAGTGACGTACAGATTGTGATATGCAATAACATCTTAAGTTCACTGAAGAGCAGAGTCAGGGCTGTGCTTTTACACTGATGAACTGATCATGAAGCTACAATCCTGGCTGCTCTAACAGCAGCAGAAGCACCAGCTGCATTAACAGAAAAGGAAAATGTAGTTTAAGTGTGAATTTCATGAAAGAATTTATACAAAACGGAGGCACTGTAGATGGATTAAGCACTGTACTGGACAGGGATAGCTATCTAAACCTAATATTTTTAAAGCAAAATGAACATGTTTAAAATGTGGCAACAAAAATCTAATCAAATATATATCATATGTGATTTTCTTAAATTCAAATTAATTACTGCATAATCTATAGTTTATTTGCAATATAGTACGGGAACTCGCAGTAGATATGTATGTATAATAGTTATGTTAAGTATGAATATAAATGTTTATAAAATAAGTCTTACTGCCTTGAGCTGCTGCACAAAGAAGATAAGGGAAAGCATCCACCTGTGAAAACAAGAAAACGAATGTTAAAAGATTAACTCTATTCTTTTCGAGCACCTATTGGATGCCTTTACACAACTACAAATGACCAATAGAGAGACTCTTGTATGGGGTTTGATCAATAAAGTCAGACTATGGAAAAGTCCAAACTGATGCACACAATAGTTTCTGATTCATCTTATGTTGTTTATGTGTTCTGAGCAAATCTTTCTCACTCACTGTTATCACCTTGGTGTCCTCTTAGTATTTGAAAGTGAAAGTATGTGCATACAGATGTTTGAGTAGGAGTTTGAACCAGAAGTGTGCCTGTCTACAGGTAAACACACTTACGAAGTGATAACTGTGAATGTCATAGCTTAGGTTCAGTCAAAGGGGTCTGAGTGGAATCTAACAACAGCAAGGATTGTATTAACGATTATTAAAGGATTATTTTTTGATCCAGCATTATTAGCATCATTATCTGAATACTCATACCAAAATGCTAACATGTGCCTCATAGTGATTTCTGCAGATATATTATTATTATTAAAAATATTGCAGTGAGACTTACCAGAGAGCAAACAAAGTCACAGGAGTAACTGAGAATTTCATCTCTCAAGTGTATTTTACAGACGCATGCAGGCCTCAGTGCTGCCACCTGTAGTCGATTAACAAAGCACGAAATAGCAAAGACACCTGTTAGGTGAAGGCCACTTTATGTGAAAGTGAGGGACATAGTAGAACAAACAGAACATACAGTTATGGCATTTAATAAGTGGGAACATGCAATTGATTAAGGATTTTAAAAAGATGCACAACAAGCATTCACTACTCACCCAAATTCAGAGCCCGAATTTATTTTCATGAAGGATTTTGTACTTCCCAAGCAACCTAATGCAAAACTTGAGATTCCATCTTATCTCCTGTCTTCATGTTAGTAAAAACCAAAGTGAGAAACTGCCGCTGAAAGGACCAGTGAGAGTGAGATGAGAAGAAGCGTTTTGACTGGGAATAAACACAACAGAAAGTTCAGACCGCCTCTTTATTCAAGGGCACGTTAAACAAATTCCCTGGGCTGTACTGTCTAAAGTCGGATGGGGAAACCTTGATTGAGGAGTGCCGTCACGTAACATCACCCAAAGCACTGCAGTAGATGAGTGAAATTTGAAAGCCGGTTACAGAGGAGGGAACTCAAAAAGACACCTATCCCCCCTGGAGTGCCTGTGGTTATTCTCGAACTACTGATGTAAATGCAGAAAGAAAAGCCATGGGAAGGCCAGTGTTCATAATTCCTATAATCCTGTTTGCTGCAATGCTGGTGGTGACTGATGGAAAAAAGGTAAGATCCTTCTTATTTCTCCTTATTAGCTTTATTGACAGTTTTAAATTAAGCTATGCATGCACTGATAATCCATCACTGTACTGACGCTCTCTTTTTTAATGTAAACACATGGGACATGGCCTCCTTTGTGTCTGACTCTGGATTAAAACATTGTGTTGTTTTCCTTTATGTCACACTGCACGGACTGGGTTTGTTGTTGAGCTGTACTAACTTATTGATCGACATCGCTCGAGAGAAAAACACATAACATATCAATTCTGCATCTACTAAATGTAGGTTCAAGACTGACAATGAATATTTTTCTCAAACCTGTAGATCAGTAACTTCTTAAATATTAATGCTGTATAGGACTCTCTTTTTCTCTTTTTGGTAACTCTGTGAGGACCAGCTATAAATATCCTTAATGACTGTTTACTGGAAAAAAGCATCCCGTAACCTTTTCTAAACAGCTCCCAAAGAGATGTGATGCTTTTTTTTTGCAGCCTGTTTGCTCATGCACTTCATCGGATGTACAGCTCTCTTCAGTGTGCTATGTTGGTGGGCCTTTTTTAGAGTAGGTCATGGAAAAGTTTGCTGTTGTTTCATGTGCAAAAAAAAAAAAATTTAATTCATTATAGTTTAATGACCAATGTAATGAATTTCCAATAATAAGGTATAACAGTTTTATCATTGTTGCTGTTCTTGCTAAGCTGCTTTTGGCCCAAGGGTGGCCTAATATTTAGCCTACAAACAACACTCTGTGCCGATTACTCTTTTTTATTGCTTGTTTCCCCACTTTTTAAAGTCTGTTAGCGTCACTAAACCTTTTCCACTGCTGACAAGCAAATACGTGTGCAGTTTTCAAATGAAAGGCCACCGTGTTCAATAGAGACTCAGGAGGGTATTAACACAGCAGAGTTAGAGATGTTATTAAGGCAAATTGCTTTAAATGTGCTAATCCTCCACAAATTAGCTCCAAGTACAAGGAATGTCCCTCACTATACTAGCAAAAAAAAAAGTATTGGTTAGGGTAATGATTAAAGTGTGCTTTGGGGAACTGTAGCCTGCACAATCAGAATAATCAGATTCAACAAAAAAGGAAAAAGATCCGCTTTCATACCAAAGTTATGGTGAAATAACTTAGAAATCACATATTTGTGCAATTTTTGAAAATAAATAATGCAATATATGCTTCATTAATAAAATACATTAGTAAAATACTTTACAGTCGGTAGGAAAACTGACTCTAAGGAAGCAGCATTACATTACAAATATTTGACAATTTGACAAAAAGATGATTGTTTTTACTTTACTTTACTTATTTATTTTGTGCATTAGTTATTAGAAATTGTAAACTATCTTTTAGTGTGCGTGCAACGGACGATCGAGGTGCCGCTGCGATGGAGTGAAAGGCAGCAGGGTAAGTGTCTAATTCACTGTCTGTTTCACAGACTCAGTTCATCCAGTTTACAGCTACTTATTTCTTTCACAAAACTTTAAACATTTTATTCTGTTTTATTTTTTTAATTTTCTCAAAGCAAGATTTTTACTTCCTGTGACTCTATGGTGCACACCCCACTGATCAAATCATTTTCACAGTAACAAATAATTTAATTCTGAAACACATCTTGGAAGGAATATATGCATCCAGCAAATAGACACATTCATCATATAAATATAAAATTCTCTAGTCATTCATTACCCCCTAAATGTAATGATGAAGTAAATTGTTTTCATTTTTACTGTTATGTTTAACTGAATTGTTTTATCAAGTGTCAAGCATCCACAGATTAATACTAATTATATCTTGAATAAACAACAAAGAATAAGGACAAAAATTTTATGCAACAGGTTTATTGCAAATATAAATATAACAATTTCTCTGATTTTAACCACACACAGCTGAGAAATGTACCAATACCAGTTATATTTGGCAATATTTTCATAAGCATCCACAAAACAGCAGCTACATATTTATTTATAAAGTACCAATGAAGCTGCTGTTTGTTTACTGGTTGCCAACTTATGTCCTTTCTTTCTGTGTCCTATCACTTTTCACGCATACATTCACACACACAGGGAGACAAAGGATTTCCAGGAAATCCAGGTTCCCCTGGACCACCAGGTCGTCCTGGACCAGATGGTCACACTGGGCCGATGGGACTAAAGGTGAAACTTAAGCTCTTATTAAGTTAACAGAGTCTGTAGTGTCTGTCCAAATGAGATCTCGTATTGTTATACTTGATATATAATTTACATTTTCTTGTATGCCTACACATTTTTAACGGAATTTGTTAAATGATAGTTAAATGAAAAGGAAAAATCAACAACAAATTTTGTAGTATAATTTGTACCACTGAAACAGTTTTTGTGATCTTTTGCAATAAGTCAAGAAATATTGATCAACATTTCAGGTTTTTATTTGAATTTGTTACGGTTTTCAAGATTGTGCAGTCCTGTGAAAAACTAAGAACACCACATGATTTAACAGCCTGAAGAAAGAAGAAATAATTTTTTATACGACTTCATCAGTCGCTCACATCAGTTGCTGTGTAGGAATTTTGGCCCACTCGTCAATTAACACGTCCCTTTAGTTCATTGAGGTTTGCAGGTAGGTTCATGCACAGCTCTCTTAAGATTCTGCCACAGCATTACTATACAGGTTGAGTTCTTTTTGACTGGGCCGTCGCAACGCTGATATGCTGTGTGTGGTTTTCACCAGTCACGGTTGTGAGCTTTATGACCAAACATCTCCACTTTGGTGTCGTCTGTCATTGCTCTAGAAGTCTTGTGCTTTGTTCAGATGCCACTTTGAAAACCTATTTTGCGAGAACCTATTTTTTCTCTCTCGTGGCCTTGTTTTTTGTTTTATTTCTTTGGTTTCCCTGAGCACTGTGCAGTGGGATTTGGGGGTAATTTCAGTTGGAACACTATGTTAATATGCACTTAAATGCTCCAAACCAGCAAACTTCCAGAATCTCTGCTTTTTAAAGGTGCTCACACTTTCTGATAATAAGTTCATTTGATTTAGCAGCACTTGTGTACTTCACCTGATAAATACTATGGAGTCAAGAAGGATGTACTTGTATTTTATAGTCCAATGAAACTTTTCTTTTTTACATGACTGTATGTTTTACTGTACTGTGCCATAAAGATTAAGTAAACGTTTCCCTACTATGACAGGGAAACGCTGGGCTTGATGGACCAGCAGGACCAAAAGGCGAACCGGTAAAAAAAAAAAGATGTCTGTTGGTCTTAATGTTTCAGTCAGTAACACCTACATGTATGTTAAAAAGAAAGCTATTTTTACTTCTGTCATTACAGGGACTGGAAGGGAAAGAGGGGTTTGCTGGGAGTCATGGCTTACCAGTGAGTTGTCTTGTTGTGTTTACAAGTCTAATTTATGAATCGCAGACATCCATATTCCTGCAGATCCTCATACATGTCTGTTGTGTTTTATAGGGTGTCCCAGGCTTACAGGGGCCTCCGGGGCCCCCAGGAAACCAAGGCTGCAATGCAACAGACGTATGAAAATATTACATATTACCTGTGGACCTATACTGCTTTGAACTTTTTTTTTTTCAGGATTAGGGTTGGGGTTTCTGATTTGAAAGAGCAAATTTTTAAATGTATTATAGGTTAAGGAGATTGTAATGTCACTGCATGGTCTCAACACATTACTTTCCATAAGGGGGAAGATGGACCTCCCGGTATACATGGAATCCCAGGTCCTGATGGACTGCCAGTAAGAACAAAACAAAACTTTTTTTTTAATTTTGTTTTGTTTTTATTCTGCTTTGCTACACTTTTCAGTCACTCCGGTATCATATTTTATTGCATCATCCTTAAAATTACCCAAATTAATCACTGATAAATAAATGTTTGACTGTTGATTTTTACTCCACAGGGTCCACCAGGTCGGCGGGGACCTAAGGTAATGATAAGCCGCTCCATGGCCTTGTGGTAAATTCTTTTTGTACCAGGGAACAATGTGACTGCAGAACTGCTCAGCAATGACTGTCATTTAAAACAGAAGCTTAAGAGTAAGATCCTGGATCATAAAAAAATTAAAAACATGATGTTGCAGTTCCCCTCTCTGTTGTCTCTAGATCCCTGAACTCATTTCAACCTTATCCATTTCTGGACAACAATTTGTTGCCAGATTTCTCTTTGTTTGTTTGTTTTTCTTTTCATCAGTAAAGTTATCGTTACCAATGTAAACATTACAATCAGAAAGTTAATTGTTTGGGCGAGAACTACTGGGGACTGTTCATGTTTATTTGAAGGCAGAAGAATGCTAGCAAATGTGTTTCTAGTGTGTAAAAGAAGTGAAGCTCTAAAAGCATCAGAAACCTACAAACTCTGTCCCAGCATGTATGTCAGCAGAGTGTGTAGACATAGTCACCCATATGTATTCCTGTGTTGTGATATTTAACATTTACCACTCTTCAAATGACATTTCATTTGATGGTGGCTGAACATAATTGTGTCAAAAGCATGCATCCACGCCATCAGAGAAAAAGGTGATTCTCAGAGCTCTGACACAAATTCAGAGTTTAAGGAATTTCAGAGGCAGCGAATGTCTGGGTCTATGGTACACAACACATTACCAAGGTTGATGAAAACCTTTTAAAAGTGACAGTCAACGTCTACAGGTCCCAGTTACTAACAAGATTTCTTAACTGCACAAAAAATTATTATTACATTTTTGATGCGTCGTTTTTAAGGGTGAATCTTGGATATCAGGCAGTTCACAACCGGGGCCCCGTGGACCTCCTGGGAGGGATGGACAGCCGGTAACATTTTAGAGTACTCTTTTAATAATTAAATCCTGTCAGTCAGTCAGGCATACATAAATATTTATTTTTGAACAGTTGTGTTTATTTTATATTGAAAGCAAAGTTTCCTTGAATTTCAGGGAGATCCAGGTTTACCTGGATACAAAGGACAACCTGGTGAACCTGGTCCAAGAGGATCTGTTGTAAGCAAAGCTTTTTCTGAGATTTTTGTGGATATGACATGGTTTTTGTGTGATGTTTGACGTTAAGTGCGTAAGTTCTTTATGAACAGGGCTTTCCCGGTCATCCAGGGCCTCCGGGACTTAAGGTAATGCTATTAAGGTTTGACAGCTTGTATTGTGATGACGTAAAAAAAAATAAAAGTAAAAAGTAAAACCACAGCTGTAAGGGTTCTGTGAGTTTTGAGATATTCATGTCACATAACTATTCATGTGACCTGTCTGAATAAAAACAAATATGTATAAAATCTGCTTATTTATGCAACAAAAAAAAAGTTACAAATGCCTGAATAAGCTTTTTTTTTAGGGTCAGGAAGGCATTAGTGGTTCCCCAGGACCTCAGGGACCAAAGGTAGTTTTGTTTTCACTATTATTGTGGCAACATTATATCATAATTCATGCTGACAGTTTCTCTTATAAGTTGTGTATATTATGTCTTGTTTATTTCAGTGAGGGTAAGTAAAATTTTTATGTTGCAGGGGAGACAAGGCCCACCAGGTCCACCTGGACCAAAAGGTCGGATCAAGGAGCTTCTCACAGGGGGTCTCGTGTTAGAGGTGCAGTAACAGTTTCATGTAGCTCTCTTCAACAAAATCGTTATCGCCTTTATAGTTTTGCAAAATGTCCCAACGATTTCTCACGTGACACTGTTCACTGTTCAGTGATTGGGTTGAATATTTTCCTACTTTTGCAGTGGCTAATTGAACAGTAGGGTTTCACAGTTGAAAGAAGGCAAAGAAAAAAAAAATCTTAAAATTAATCTTGAATGGCATATGTTTCCAATAGTGACACTATGAGAAAAGATCGCATCCGTGTCACCAGAACTGTTTGGCCCAAAGCATTTCAAGGCAACTGGGCAAGTAGTCAAAACATGCTGCCATGTTTGGGATCAAAGAGCTGAAGAGCTCTTTGATCCCAAAGAGCTGAAGCTAGTTTATCCGTTTAGAAAGGAATTAAATCAAGCATAATAAATATAGATATAATATTTAAAAATACAATTCTAAACATGTGGTCCCTGAGCCACATCCTTCCACTCTAATAAAGAAGTATTGTCATTGAAATTATGAGATGATAACTTAAGTTGTTTTTTTTATTTATTCTTAATTAGGGGATAAAAGGAGACAAGGGAGATATAGGAGAAAAGGGCTGCAAAGGTTCAACGGTAAGTATATAATTAAAATTCAAGGCAACTGAATAAATTCACTTCTTTTAAAATGAGCAAAGCTTTCTGATTCTGGTCCTTATTTTAATCTGTTTCCAGGGAGATCCTGGTTATGGCCAATATAGAAAAGGTGCAAAAGGAGACAGAGGATTACCAGGTCCAGAGGTAAGACACAGCATCCCATTACCACTGAGTTTTCCCATTTGACTGTGTATACAGAGAACATATGGCATTTGGTTAATCAATTTATTGTGCCTGATATTCCACATTTCTCACACATCCCTCTATTTTTCATCCCTTCCCTTTGCACTGAAGTGTTATCAGCACCACTATGAATAGCACGAAAAAGAGGATGAGCAGCAGAGGGCGGTGATGCAACATTAAACTCAATGCCATTAAAGACAAGGCGAGAAAAGACTGTTATTGGTTATCTACATTATAGTAATCACTTCATCAAAATTATTTTTTTCTAAGACAGTAACAGCCAACCTAATAATGTTGCATAGTTTTATTATTAGCCCTTTGAAGCTCTCAGTTTAAACTATCCCAGTTCAGGGACAACAGAAGCTTCTCTAAATTAAAGAAAAAAGATAATTCTATATATGCTTAGTGTGTCTTCAGACTGAGGTGGACACAACAGTGCTTAAAAGGGTGCTCCAAAAGCTCTAACCCTGATATGGTCACATTCTCCTTTCATATATATTAGAAGTCACTGCTTCAAAAACCACCAAAGTTATGGGTGCTCCACGCCAACCGTAAAGACATCAGGAACAAATAGCAAACAGAAGACAGTCAAAAGGAATATATACAAACTAAAGGAATACATACAAAACAAGAGAGAGAAACACACTGGAGGGCAAAGTGCTTAGAAGCAGTGCAAAAGGAATTGGTCTGTATAGAGTCCATATGTGAGTGGCCTGACTGATGAGGGTTACTCAGACCATGGCTCAGATTGGTGAGGTGAGTAGGCAGTGGTGGGGTGTGGGGGGATAGTGTTTATTAACAGTCTGAAAGCCCTAGAAAGAAAGAAGTTGTTAGTGAGTCTGGAGGTATGGGACCTGATTAACCTCAGGTGCCAACCACAGGTCAGTGGGTCAAACAAGTTGTGGGCGGGGTGCAAGGGGTCACATGTGATGGCTCTGGTTTTTCTGAGACAGGAGGATATGGCAATGGCCTCCAGGGGTGGCAGAGGGCAACCAATGATTTTTTGGGGCAACATGAGATTTACAACAATTTGGCATCTTACGAAACTGTATTTTTGAGACCTAAAATTTTTTTACTGAAAACAAAAAATAAAAACGTGTACTTGATCCTGAAAAACTCAAGCTTATATGAATCCTCATGCTTATTCTTAATTGTCCTTACAGGGAAAGCCGGGCAAGGATGGTGATCCTGGGCCACCTGGATTTCGGGTACTGTTCTGCTATGTTAAAAAACCTATATCTATATATGAGTATATACATTAAGTTTGGCTGTTGAATACAACATAGTTCTGTTTAGGGAAGGCCTGGCCCCAGAGGGGATTCAGGATATCCAGGGGTGCCAGGAGTGCCGGTCAGTTATCCTTTCTTCTTAACAATCATTCAGATTCTTTCAATTCTTTAAAATTTGCATCTATACATCAAAGTATTAAATCAAATCAGTGAAGGTGGCATAGTACCAAAGCAAAATCTGTCGAATGGCTAATAATGTTTTGTATAACACTTTGTTTGCATATAGGGTGAAAAGGGAAATAGGGGTCCACCTGGCCCAAGTGGAGATGTGAGTTTATGACAGTTTTCTTCTTTACAATCGTCATATGGTGGGGAAAAATGCTACATTAGTCTTTGTTATGGGTACAGAGTTAATTTCTGTATTAATTTTTTAATTGACTCCATCACTTCCTGTTGTTCTAACATGTCCAATGCCATTTTGTTTACAGACATATGTGACTGAGTCAATCAAAGGATACATGGGAGATCCTGGTCCTCAGGGCCCACCCGGACTTCCTGGGCCTCGGGGTGCATAATTGTCTATAATACACAAATTAATGAAGAAGATATACAACAGAATAGCAAATTCTAGAATGAAATCCTGTGCTAGTCATGAACCTGATGAAAAATATCCTGGCTTTATTGTAGCCGACTTGCCCATACAGGAATAACACACATGACTATTTTTTTCTCAGGTATTGTGGGATTTCCTGGACCACAAGGACTTCCAGGTTTGAAGAAAGAATTTGAAAGAGAATAGCAAACTTTGTACTTTCAGCCACATGTTAAGCTTATTTTGTAAAGCTTCCTTATGGCCTCTCACTTTACCCTGCACAGGATTCGGCATTGATATACCTGGCCTACATGGTCCCAAGGGCTTTCCAGGCCTAAAGGGTGATCCTGGGGAGCCTGGGGCTAATTATATCAGACCTCCAGGTCCAGATGGAGAGCCTGGCGACCAAGGACCTCCTGGAGATCAGGGACCACCTGGAGTCCCTGAAGACAGAAGTATGCAGAAATGTTCCTCCAAAAATCTTCCAAACACTATAACTTCAAATGCTAACAATAAACCTACCTCAAGATGTCATTTCTTTTAGAAAGAGCAGTTGTTATCTCAATTTTGTTTATATAATGCCAAATCACAATAACAGTCGTCTCAAGGCACTTTATATTGTAAGGTGGACCCTACAATAATACAAAGAAAACAGAGAAAACTCCTACAATCATATGGCTCCCTTTGAGTAAGCACTTAGGTGACAGTGGAAAGGAAAAAACCCCTCTTAACAGGAAGAAACCTCCAGTAGAACCAGGCTCAGGGAGGGGCAGCCATCTGCCACAACCGGTTGAGGGTGAGTGGATGAAGACAGGACAAAGACATACTGTGGAAGAGACAAATAAGAAATAAATAAATGCTCAATCTCTATCATAACTAGAAAACTTGCATTTCCTAAGAAAATGCTGTGTGAATGCTTAAAAGCTGAAACTGAGATGCTTTTCCATGTTTGGGACATGCACGTATTTTTTGTAATGAAAGTCAATGGGCATTCGTCCATTGACTTTCATTCAAACGAATGCACCATGGAAACGAATGTTCCATGTTCGGAACTTACCATAAAAACTTTGTTATTTTTTAAAAAAGTATATATTCTGCTAAATCTTTCTGCCAAAAGATTTAGATTGAGGCGACTTGCCAGATTGAAGCGCTTCTACTGCTTCACTGAGTGAATGGGTCAACAGGCTCATGGAGAGACACAGAGACAGCCTTTCTAAATCTGTTTCTCATATTGAGGATACCCCTCAAACACATGGCCATAACCTCCTAACCGTAGTGGCTAGAACTGTCATTCTTGGACCGTAAGAATTAGTAGGATTTGGTGAACAATCGTACAAGTTTTCAGGGGTCTCTAAACATCCATGTAGAAGATACAATGAGAGAGAAAAGTGCTTCATTTCC
>VURO01030451.1:15844-27125 GCA_015108175.1 Pelvicachromis taeniatus | reverse complement strand
GTGACATTTAATAACAAGCTGCTGTCTTTTCATCTAAAATACCAAGTGATCCAGCTCAGTATCAGGTGCAGAGAATAGATGAAGTCCTGAATAGTAAAGCCCGACTTCACATACACACACACACACACACACACACACACACACACACACACACACACACTCATGTCTACAGATGGCTATCGTATTTACATAATCATTAGTTGTGGGTGAGACTGTCACGATCTGTGTGGTGTTCCCAGTGGTATTTGAAGCAATTATTCTTTGATGGGCCTGTGTACACAAACACAGTGTATCTAAATACACTGAAAGACAGTTAAGATATTGGTGTGGAAAAAGCACAAACGCAAACTAAAATCACCTCTCATAGAGTGAGTCACCGGTGACAAAGGCAGTCACACGCACAAACTGACCCCACTACCCCTCCCCACAGTGTAGAGAAATTACTGCCACCTGAAGCGGAACCCCCGTCCATCATGGGAGGCCCACAAAGCCCCACAGGTGTCCTTTAACATGTCCAACGGTCCCCCCCTTCCCCCAAGCTCTCCATGTGTCCATTCATCAGGCTGCAGTGGAAGACATCAAAACAAAACATCCCTGGGGGGAAAACCTCAAAGCTAAACATGCACATGAATTGCTCTCTGGTGAATGCACAGCTTGGTGCTTCCAACACTGTGACAAGACAATCAGTCTATTAAATGTAGATCTCGCAAGTAGAATGTTTAGTCAGAAAAGCAGTTTCCTTATCAGATCTTTTCTTTTGCACCTTTAATGTCACCTTTTGTTAGTGATATGCTGCACAGATTAACTGCAGTATTCTTACTTTGTTTACTTCTAATCTCTAATCATCTCTGGTTTCTGTGTGTATTTGATCTGTAGCCAATAACCAAAGCACAATTCCCTCCATCTGTACCAGATTTGCAGCGTGAAGATGAACACGACGAGTTATAAGCAACAGGTGGAAATCGCTCCAAAACACAATGTGTTTCTCAACATTTCGTCTGGCTGTGGTTTAAAGAAATGTTGCTAAATTTAAAAAAAGAAAAAATTGCTTAAAATGGAGTTAAGTAAAGCAATCATTGGTTTGCGCTAAATAGAATTTAAGTGAAAAGTACAGAAGAACCGGCCAGGTCCAGTCACTCCACATTACCAGGCAGCGGGGCTGGCGTTACGCATGGCACCAAACAAATGTTAAATCTTTGTCAAACCTTTCTGTGCGCAACAGTTGTGTGTGGGTATCTACTGCCAAAAGTTAAAAATAATAATAATAACAACATTTAAAAGAAAAAAAAACTCCACGGGCACATAAGAGCTACATCTTGAGACAACAGCTGTGCAGATATTGTGCACAGGTAATGAGACAGGCAGGCAAGGATGAAGCAGCAATTGCCGCAGACAGAAACGCAGACAGGGAAGCAGTAAGTTTTAGAATAAACACCGGAGCTCTCAGTGTCGCCCAGGAAGAAATTCTTTTCTTTGATGTCAAGCCACGTGACCTTGCAGCAGTCTGAGGAATTGAAGCACTGTCCAAACAAATGTCAACACAGCTAACACCCTCAAGGTCAACGTGTGTGTGCCTTCAGTCTAAATTGTTGGTGTGTGCATGCTGAGAAGATGGGGGAGGGACATGTACCCGAAAACTCGTGGACTTGGACTTGTTGATCAGTTACATGTTTAAATATACCAGATGGTATTTTAGAGAAACATCGCATTTATATACGTTTAAAGAAAACGCAGTTTACTTACAGTATGCTTTTATTTGTCTTTATTCATGTTCATTCACGCTTCTTTTTTTCTTGTGCATCCACATTTGTATAGCTCAAGCAAACTGCTTTTATGAATTATCACTTTATTTTGAAGCCAGATATCATATATAATAGAGTTTGTATGTATACAGGAAATGCTAGACTACAATAAGCTAGCTAGTACTAGCATAAAACACCAAACTGTCTACTGAAATGTCAGCGACTGAGCAGTGTTAGTTATTGTGTTTGGCCATAGTATAGGTTAGATGGAATAAGAATGTAAATAAGCAATATCAGCAAGCAATATAATGACACATTTTTGCACTAAAACTCATTATAGTATTTAGACTAGCTTATTACCTTAAATGAGTGATATAACTGACGGATGCTTACAAATGCTTCAAGAAAAAAATGCCTCTTCTGTCACTGGAGAACACGGTAAATGTAAGTGTGCTTTCTGTTTTGGCTCATCACAGCTGAATGACTCCAGAAACCCCAATGCTACTGCTACGCTTTGAATACAATCCTCTCACTGCTAGTAAACAGTGGTGTCCCATTGCAGTAGTTTATTTAGGAGTCTGTTCTAACCCAAACAGGATTATGTCAAAATCCACTGCTCCCTCTTTTAGATCACTAAGTACTTTCTGCTGCTGCTGCTATTGAACACTGTGCTGATGGAGCAAATGAACACCTGCTGGTGGAAAATAAAGCAGTAGGGAAGCAAAGGGAATGAGAAGGGAAAAGTGTGGCAGTCAGAAAAACGTTTCCAGAAAACTGTCAAGAAAAGCATTTGAGATCTGTCAGATAAAACTTAGCATGAGCCTCTGAAACCTTAAAATATTTATCGAATACTTGAAACTTCACATTGCACATTCGCTATCTTTAACATGGGAGAACTATTTGAGCTGGCGTGCCTTTTAAAATATTAAAAATTGAGATGGTGGCTTACAAAAATTTCATAAGCATGGAGCTCCCTTGGGGACAAACATCATCTTTCCACTAACTGTTACAAATGCACAAAATATTTGATGTTTAAATAATGCGCTCTAGTTACTTAGCCTTGAAAGCATCATTTCCAAGTGTTGGTTTATCTTCCCAGTTATCTTGGTTTTGCTTTGTTTTTTGTGAATGCAAGGTTTAGTCAGCTATAATAAGGCAAACAGAAGAGTTTCAGCTGAACAGAAATCCTTTCTGGGTTTTGTTATAAGCCGCTATAGCATGACTTGAAATATACACTAGTACATTCTTGCCATTGGCTGTGTGTCGCGAACCCTGGAGCTATACTCACTAAATACAGGCAATCCAAAGGCCCCAGTGTTACAAATCACTATTAACATAAGAGGCAATTTGCTTCAACCATTCGGTTACATCTGCTAAGGTCGCCAATGTCAGATCACTGTTTTTATGATGCCATACTCGAGAAATAATTGAAACAAAAGTATTTATCAGTTGAAGAGCTTATTGCACACAGTCTGGTTGGTATCTACAACAAAAGCACAACAGACGCCCTTGGAGTGAGATGTAATGGAAAAGCACCAGGGAGCTTTTGTTTTTTCTTTTCATTTACAAGTTCATGACCTCACCAATGGTTATTTCCCTCTTCATTTACACTTATGCGCTAAAAACACACACATAAACACACAGACACAAACTTGCTGGTGTCTCCACTCTGCACTGTGTACCTCAGGGTAGAACCCAGCTATGGTGAAAGATGCTGTTGCCAGCACACCTGTGTGCGCATGCAGGTTCACTTTTCTGTCCCTGCAGTTGTGAGTGTGTCAGGTTGTAGGCGTGCACATGAAAACATCTCCTCATGTTACAGCAGTAATGGCCCTGCTAAAACTTGTGTCTCCCACTCAGTGGTTCCAGGCTGCTGTGTAATGCAGGCCCTGCACTGACTCTACTGAAGGCGCGACACCTTCTTTAAAAAGTAGCCAACCTACTAATCAAATGAGTTTGAGCACGCCGGTTAGATTATTTAACGTTTAAATACTGCATGACATGGATTTGGAAACATGACATCTACAGCATAAGACATGTTTTATGACCATTTGAGTCAAAAGCCTTCAGTTGCTTTATATATATTCATCCTCACATGTCTACTAATTCAGTTAGACTAAATCATCAGTTCCATCTACAACAGTTTATATTTGGCCGTATGGATTTATTCTGGTCCTTCCCTGCTCTTCCAAAGACATGTAAGAGAAGACAACTGTAAAATACCAAGTGCAGAACACAACAAGCATCACTGGCAACAGATATGTCACTGATAACCCAGGCACAGCATGAAAAGGGTCTGAGCTGCGATCAGGGGATGGGGTTGCAAAGAGGTTTGCACGTGTGTGGCAACTGTAGGCAGGATTAAGAGACATAAATAGTCTGCCTTTTATACATAAGATTTGCACACTTGACACTTCGTGTGGGTCACTTGATGTGGGTTTGCACTGATATCATCTGCTATCATCTGATCTGCCAAGACTGAGGCAGATTGCCTTTGAGTTTGTAATCTAACAGAATGTTAATCGCTGTCAATCTGGATCCATGATTAATATAACTCTTAAAAAGAAGACACTAGCAGAGGTTAACAGCAGACACTTCAGGTGAGAATTTCATTTCACTGTATATATTTAACCAGGATTACCGTGTTTTGTTGCATTACCAGCTCCTTCTAATTTAGGTCTGTATTTTTCTATATACATTCAATCATGAATATGTTGATAACATAAAGTATCAGTAACAATCAACTATGTGCATGGTCCCTTTATCTTTTGTTGCACACTTTCACACCATCTGGTGTGATAGATAAGTAATCTGTATATTGTACTGTGGACAAAACCATGCTAATTTGGAGTTTTTGTCAGTGTGTGGCAAGCAGACAACCTGACAATCTTAAAACATTGGCACAAAAAATAAGACAAAGGTTTTGACTTCCTATCATTTTACCTTCAGTTGATTTGTGTTTATATTCCGCCTCACATGTCCACTAATTCATTTACCGTAGTCTAAATCAGTCATCCTTGTATGTGGGTGATATAGCCTATAGACGCCCTCGTATCTCTCTCCATTTTTACCAGCAGTAGTTTGTAGCTCTGTGTGCCCCATTCACCAAAACAGGAATCTGAACGTATCTGAGCCTCTGGGGCCGCCTGACAGAAAGCTTTTTTGATAGCAACCTTGCTGAGGTTACCACTGCACTGGATGTTTGGTTTGATTCCATTATACACCAGCAAGTGATTATGTAAACGATATGGGAGCTCTTGAACCTTGAGTGAGATGTTTTGGGTCAAGTCTAATGTACAGCTATTTATGAACATCATGTTATCACTATCTTTGTGCTGCCCTGGGCAAACGTTGAATTTCAGAGAAACATGCGACATGAAACTGTGTCCATTTACCTTTTTAGGCATATACACTTGATACACCATGAGTTATTTTAATCAGAACAGTTTACTCCAGCTTTAAATCTTTGTATTTGCAGAAAATCCTAGTAATATGAATGTTTTTTTCTCTTACCAGCACTTGTAAGCCAACTTTTGTTGGTAGGGAGGTTGGTAGGTAGGACTGATCACACTTCTACAATCCCTGTGTGAACAAACGAAACAGAAATAAATCAGTCTTCACTTTACAAAAGCTTATTTAAAGACACTTATGTAGTATATTTGTAACATTTTAGCATTTGGTTTTCTGTAATCCAGACAGACAAATATGCCAAGGACAGCACTATTTTAAGACATCTAGCAACTGAAGGGCGTGGTTGTACAGAATCTCACCTGTAAAGATGGAAAATTAAGCTCAAATAAAAATCCCTTATAAAAACATAACACATGGATGTTTCTATTTCTTCATCTCTAAGATAAACACAGCCTCAAAAAACGGTAACTTAAACTGCATTCATTTCACACGGCGTCCATTTTTATTACCCCCCTATAAACCACTCCATCCTTATGGTTACAGAGAGGAACAGGGTGTGCGCGCCTGTGTGCAGAGAGAGACAGTATACAGCTTACTCTGTGCTTCTTTGGCCTTTTCTACATAGGTTATCCCCCACAGTCAGAACAACCACTTAACAAAGAGGTCATTTCACGTTAGGCGTGAAGTGACCTCATGCCATACTGCTCATTAATCAAAGTTTCTACAAACTTAAATGCATTTCTCAAGCAAGCAGCAGAAAAAGAAATTAAGTTTTAAATTTACTCCAGTAAAGGTTAATGACAGAGACAAAGATGCAGATATTTGCTGTGGGTCAAAAATATTCTGAATCAAGCTAAAACGCGCCACTCTAGCCTCGTCATGGCATAAGCCTTATCCACATTAAAATAAAATGTATATCCAAATATACCTTTAAAAATGACACACCAAATTTCTTATTATAACAGTAATAATTATTATAGTGACAAATAAAGTATGTGTTTTTTTTGCGGAGCCAGGAGACAAAAGATAATGAATAGCAATGATCACTGCATCAATAAAGTATGACTACTTAACCCAAGCCCAGGCTCGACTTCAAGAAGAAAGCGAGATTTATGGAGCAAAAATTAATTGTGTAGACTCATATTTTGGCAGCTGTTCTCTCTACAGACAGACAGCATTTGTTTAAAACAGGCTGAGCTGAGACTGGATATCAGCTTAGGGCAAAACAAAATAAAATGAGAATATCTGTACAAGTTGGACCAAGGACGCTTATTTATCAGAGCGGCGCTCAGTTAGTTAATAACTCAGTCTTTGTTTACACCATATTTTATCAAATAAAATAATTATATCTGTTTCAGCTTGACATGACCTGAACAGTGAAGGAAAATAACTCATACCATGACACAAGCACTTTCCAACCCCATCAAAAATGTCAGCATTAATATTAATAAAGTGAAGGATCCAGCACGCGTTAACCCCAGGGTTAATACCTGAGCTCACCTGCAGCAACCGACGATTTTACCAAATGAGGAAAATATCTTCAGAGAGTCTCTGATCTGAGGTATGTGAAAAGCAGAAAATGCCACTGTGGGTGTCAGTTTGCAGTTCAGCCTTCAGGTATCAAAAGCAGGCGTGTTATGGCGAGGGCCAGGCTGTGTGCCAGACGGTTGTTTCTAAAAAGGATCAGTGAGGCGGATTACTACTCAAATCCCTTCTTTCACTGAGTTCTTACAAACTGTCATTTCACTCTGCTTTACAATAGGCAATGAAAACACTGACGGGTAGGGTGACTTGAGAATGGCAGCACCAGAAACGCACATGAATGCAGACAGATGGCACCTCAGCTGTTTACTTCCCCGTTTTCCTAAAATGTTCTGCAAAAGTTTGACTGAAAAGCATTTTTTCTCATCCACTTAAAATGTGAGACGTGAGAAAAAGATGTGCCTGTAAATGTGAACGTGACGCATTCGGATGATGGATAAATTTCAGCGTATTTATTTTGGAACTGATATAGACATAAATAAAAAAGGGCGGTGCACATGCCTCATGTTCAGACAAATTCAACTGACGTGTACACCTCAGGTTTGCATGCCATAATAATCATCACAATAATCAGCATTTCAAAGAACTTTACTCTTTGAAAAAGACAAAAGCAGTCTTGTGAAAAACCGAAACACTGTGTGTTAACATAATGCCAGAATCTTCTCAGGAGTGGACGTCCCAGCAAATTCACCCCAACATGAGATTATGAAATATTCAGACAAATTAAGAAAAAACATCAACAAAAAAACCCCAAACATCCTGTACAAGCCTCAATTAGCATATTACGTGTTAAGGTTCATGACAGTACAATTAATTAGTCTTACAAGTAAGAGTGAACAACTGTGGCTTGTTTGAAAGGATGATCAGAGGAATGCCTCTTCTTTCTAAAAAAAAAAAAAGAATAACGCAACGATTTATGTTTGCAAAGTTGATTTTAAACAAACCATTTTGGTGCTGTCTGTCAAGTGGACAAAGGACAGATGACACTAAAGTGAAGATGTCTGACTATACACAGTGCAATGTTTGACAAAAAAAAAACACCAAAAAAAACATAGCGTATCAGCACAAACACATTCTGCCAACTCTCAAGCACGATGGAGGAACAGTGAAGATTAAGGTTTGTTTTGAAGCCACAGGACCTGGGCACTTTGCAGTTATTGAGTTTGGTACCAGAGGAGTTTGTCCCTAAGTATTCTAGGGTAAAATCAGAGGCCGCCTGTCTAAAAGCAACATCGGTGATCTCAAGCAGCAAATCTGTGACAGAATAACTCAAAAACAAAAGACTCAAGGTGCTGCAATAACCCAGTCAACTATAGACTGCAAAAATCAATGTCTAAAAACCTCAATAAACTGAAACAATGATGTAAAGAAGAGTGGGCAAAGATTCCTCCACAATGATGTGAGACTGTAACTCCTACAAAAGAGTTTATTTCAAGTTGTTGAGGATGTTTCTGTAAGCTATTGTAAATTTGGGGTATACTTCATTTTTCACAGGACTGCACATTTTCTGCATATGCTCTGTTATTTTCCATAGGACTGTATATAGACGTGAACTTCCTTTGCACCAGTTCTCTGCAGACCTGCTGATAATTTCTAAGTTATAGTATTGGTGGTGAAATAAACTAATCCTATGGTGGAAAAAATGCATTTATAGTATCGTGGTCAATATCCAATATCTAAAATTGTCATAAAATCTATTCTAATCTGAAACCAGTAAACATACCACCCGCACTCCAACATCTGCAGCGCTTAACAGTGTGGCCACAGAGAATTTAGTGAAACCTAAAAAACCATTAAAAGAAAACACATGATCAAATTCATGTGAGTCCATAAATAGTCAAATGTCTGAACAGAAGATTTATTCATACTTTTGGCTAATGTGGCAATCACTCAGCAAGCCTGGGCATTTAACCCTAAAGTCACACATTACTGCTGAGAAGCACTTCTGTTAGCTGCTTTCTTTCTCTCTCATATACAGACATTTATATTTTGCTCTATATTTTATCACTCGGTGCTCTGTCATTTTATGTAACCTGGCTAGTATTAAAACTATCAGTTCATTTATTGGCCTTAAAGGCATTAAAAGTGATGCTTGGGAACGAGACAGAACTTTATAAATACCAAATTTTTTCATACTTTTTTTTTTTTTAATTCAACGACTATATAAAAGTAATTTTCAAACAAAACTCAGTAGAAAGTCAGAGATTTAGTGAGTAGGCGATCAAAGTGATGCTTTGGAGGACAGACTATTTTATGCAACTAGAGATCTTGCACACAGGTCTTGCACACAGACAGATTTGCATGCCACTTTAAAATCGCTCTGTATCAATGCGCATAACTCTTTAAATCCAATGAGTTATGTGAAGTGCAACAAAATGTCAAGGATGTTCATATTTTTTGTTTCTTCTTTCTTTTTCATTCTTTGATCAAAAGCATTCCCAAGCTCTGTTTATGAGACAATAGCAATATCAGCGCCAAACATGGAGCTTTAATTCTCTTGGGCAAGCCAACTCCAATAAAATCCAGGCAGCCATATTTTGCAACTCGACCTAAGCTGAACTATCCCCCCTTCGAAAAAACATTTTAAAATGTAATGTTTCCATATCTCTATAATATGTTATTACTGAAAATATTTATACTTCTTCTGGCAGACGACAGTCTGACATTGACTGACAGGATTTACCTTTATTCTTCAATAAAGTGAGCCCCTCTGCAAAGTGCGTGTAGACCACCTTGCTTGCAATACGTGCCAGAAACTATAGAGTGTGTATGTATAAGTTTGACTGACACATTCACTATGGTAACTGACGTGATTTGTTTCCCCAGAAAACACCCCCAGAGGTGCGAAGTACAGCATAGAGCCGTGAACAGGTTAGACCTGTGTGTCTGCAGATGCATGCGTATGTGTGAGTAGGTCACTGCAAATTGAATTTTAGGAGGTGTCTGAGATACGGAACAGCAGCTTGAAGGATATGACTCATTACTGCCTCTATAGACCCCTCAGTGTTTCGCCGCAATTTGGAGAAGCAAGGGAAAAAAAAAAAAAAAAGTGTATTTTTTTCAGTAAATAAAATGATTATCCCATTTCTTAAATTGTCTCATTTCTAGTTTAATAACCAGATTCTAGACTTTTTCCAGGACAGACTGTTTAAATATCAGATGGATTGTGTGTCATAGACTAATGAGTTTCTCTGTGGAAGTCTTTAAAACAATAAGGAACATTATACTGAATCCATAGCGAATCCCATGAGGGAGACATCTGTGTGATCACAGCAGAACATAGAACCAGAGTGAAAACAACTGTTTTCAGCAAAAAGAGCAGCACAACTAGAGACTGAATGACACTGATCAACCTCATCAAGTCAGAAAAGGATTACATGGAAAAAATGACAATGACTTAAAATCTGTGCAGAGAGCCTGAGAACGGTTGAACTCAACGTATGATATGTGTAGGATTTATTCATACTGTGATCTCATCTCTAAACTACTGTAGGCTGGATATATGATTGCTGGAAATCAACTTTTTAGAAATAAAATTCAAAGCTTTGATATATTTACAACAGCAAGCAGGTTAAAACTGAAAAAAATATATATTATTAATGAATATTTTCAGTATTATCAGAAAAATCTTGATGTTTACAGATGTTTGCGTTTCAAAGTTAACTCACTGTTTAAAATCAACTTTGGGCATTTAGAGGTTTTGAGGTCTTGTACTCCCTGTTTTTCTAACGTCATCCGACAAAGGAAAAAGATGAGAAATGATTTTCCAGTATCACAGAATGTTTTTCAGCGCTTTTATTCATTTCTCTCATTTTCCATGTGTTCTTCCATGGAAACACTGTTTTTATTTTAAGCTGGTGCCTCGCAAAAAGAGCTGTGATGTAGGGCTGATGTAGACCTTGCAAAACAATTACTGGAAGAGCAAAACTGTTCAAACTTGAGCAACAGCATCATCCTGCAGGTCAATTTATCAGACATCGCTTCTCTTTTTGTCTTCTCTACGCCTGTTTAAACACACCGAAAACAACAAACACAGTGATTTACAACACCACGGTGCATCCACTGCAAAATAATTACATTCACTGCTGACTTCAGTGGATAAAGTTCAAAAAGCCCATAGTGACTCTAGGCTATGCTGACTGGGTCAGTTGATTTTAAAAGAATTTTAAGCTCTAGAACCAAGTATTGTAAGATTAGTTTAAAGAAAATGCACTGCTTTACTCCTGCTACACATGATTTGGCGTAATCCTACACAATATAGAATAACTTGCTACTAAATATCTCTGTTTAGATATCTTACTGTAATATCCAAAACATGTATGTCCCCAGACAGATTTTGAGCAACCAAATTTGGCACGCAGGCACATCTTCAGCCCCTGGATCTCTTATCTATGTTGAAAATATACTGAAATCATCATTTAGCCTAGCAACTACCTACCAATGGGCTACAATGACCCACTTGTAATATTTACGTAGCTATAAAACCCCATTTTTTTTAATTTCACAGCATTAATGTCTAATTTATACGCCCACAACTTCAATTATGCATGTCATATAATGATGTTATGACGCTCCCTACCAACAAC
>VURO01030451.1:5437-15824 GCA_015108175.1 Pelvicachromis taeniatus | reverse complement strand
ACCAACAACCTTAAAATGGAATAAAATTTTATTTACTTCATTTCTGGGTTGTTTTTTTTTTTTTTTAAATAACAACAACAGTCAACAATTATAATAAAATGCTATTTATAAACACTGTAGCATGGGCATGTAGTACTTTATCCAATATGAGATCCATTCCCATAAAGCCATCGTGCTAGAATGTGAAAAACAACAGACACACAGTGACAGCATCTAATGCTCGACTTTGCTGTTTTGAAAACACTATCATTACTACGATGTTTTTGCTGAACCTTCTACACGTGTTTACAAGTATACAACAGTGTGTTATGGGCAGGGTTAGAAGATGTTCTAAGAAAAAAAACGGACACACAAGAAGACAGAAAAACAACACGGAGAGGTAAGGAGAGGGGCACAGTAAGCAGAAACACGCAAAACTAATTCATAAGGGATGAAAAACAATCTTGCAGGAGAGCCACTTTACCTTGAGAAGGCCTTGTGGCAACAAAGAGCACCCACAGCCTGCAGATTATCCTTAATTTCCTGCAGCAGAAGGCCTGGCTATGGCAAGTTTTCATTGCTTAATTACATACATTTGCACAGGGTCAGAGAAAGGTTTGGAATGAGTTCCTGGGACCTGCATGGCACAGCAGCATCCCTGCCAAAAGGGATATGAAAAAGCCCAACAGAATTCTCTGTGAAAAACAATACAGTGCTGGTGTTTTTCAGACTCTACAAGTAAGATATGTAAAGTCATTTGTTAGCCTGATATATATTGACCACTTTGCATGTTTATATAGATTGTTATAGTGATGGAAGGTTTCTAAGAGAACAAAAATACAGACCAGCATCATGCCAAGTGGAGAAAATGATCCAAAATCCAGTCTAGATACTTCTTGGAAATGCAACAAAGATTATGGACATTTCTGAGAAACATGCTACAACGTAGGCATTTTAATTATTTCAGTAAGTCATTCAAAGCATTCATTGTTTTACCAGCTGTGTGTTACAGTTTCTATTTATATTTTATTTCACATCCATCACCTGCCTCTGTTGAGTTTACATTCACCCATTTGTATGTGCCAGTCTGAGCTTATTAAACCTTAAAACAGAAGTTTGGTCAAACTGATTGTTTTACTTCACATTTGTGCATTTATTATTTCTAAACCATTTTTGCTCAGATGTCAAACAACATATGTAGCTAAGTCAAGTTCCTGGCACCAAAGTGTTTATTATAGAACAAAAATATCACTGACAAAGTAAACGCTACACGAGTCAAGTATGAACAGGTGTCGCTCAAATAAACTCCTTCATGGCATATTGTACACAATAATGTAAAGCATCTCAAGATTTTTTTCAGTTCTGGTGCTGAGAGTGAAAGCAACTTTGTTAACACCGTTTTCCCTTACAGGAAAATAGACAAAGCAGGAATAGCAGGTCTTCAAATCCACACTTTACAAGCAAAGTAATACACTTTTTAAAATTACACTGGCAGAAGAGGCAACGGTTCTCAATGTGATGCAACAGCTAGTAAGGAGGCTGTTCGTGTCTCTGCAATGTGTCAGTAAAAACCCATTCTAGCTGGCTATCACCAGTCTGCCTACTGCTAAATTTCTACATCACAAGCAATGTTTGAGGTTGAAGAATGATTGGCGAACGTTTGTCTGAAAAGTTCTCACGCCAGTTTCTTAGGGTCATCCTTTAACCCCTCAAAATGATTTTACGTTTCAGATTTCCTGCCCGTCAAATCCTATTACACTTTAATAACTGCAGGGAGCAGCCTTTGAAGAAAAAGATATCTGAGTATGAGTATGAGTGAAAACGCTGTCATGAAATGTCTTTTTTCTGTCATTTGCCTGTTACGAGTTAAACTCAAATAGTAACAAATAAATATTTAAAAACTGAGCCTTCAAAAAAGCAACAACATTAATTTGTCATATGAAATTGCCCACTAATTCATACATATCATATTACCTGTGTTTGATATCACAGCTTCTTAGACAATAAAAGACTTTCATTTCGGGTGGATGTTGCCGCCCCACCGCCACCTCACATCCAGGTGGCCGCGCAGACCTCGTAAATGGCTCCAGACGCATGGACTCTGTCCACCATCTGAAAATGATTAGGACTTAGCCTTGTTGAATACTGCTAGAGCCTGCGGACTCAATTGCTGCCACACATTTTTATATGCAAAGAAACCAAACATGCCACCCAAAAGTTCCTCCATTCTGGCCGGGAACGTCAATCAGGAGCAAGCAACAGCTTTCAGTTACATTTCCAAGAAAGGACAGGAGCTTGCACAGTGCTACAGAGCAAAAGACCATTAGACAAGTAGCCTAGAAAATGTAATGTTGTGTTTTGGCTCTGACACTGCAAATCCAATGCCATAGTCTTTTTTATTTGTGCTCAAACAAAAATAAAACAAACAAAAAAACAGAATTTAAACCTCTTTATGAACTGAATAATATTTGAACATTGCTGTAGGTCCACAGGAAAACTGTTCCACAGTTTCACTCCACAAATGGTAATTCAAAAGTTTTTATCCCTTGTCTGAGTCTTCATATTGAACATCCACCTCAAATCATAGTCCCCTTCTCTGTCAAAAAACATCCTCTGTACATTTCCTGGTAACATATTATATCTGGCTTTGTACATAATTTTTGCAGTTTTATATTTTATAAGATCCATAAACTTCAGGATTTTTACTTTCAAGAACATAATGTTAGTGTTGTCTCTAAATCCTGCTGTAGTAATCATCCCAATTGTGATATTTTGAATTTGACATGATGGTAGAAGTGAAGTTTTGTATGCATTTTCCCACATTTCCACATGGTACTCCAAATATGGCAATAATTGAACATTAAAGTACACAGAGTGATTTGGAATGCAAAAAATGTTTGGCTTTACACAGTACAGAGATGCTTCTTGACAATTTGGTTTGTAAATGCTTTGTGTGACGTTTCCAGCAGATTTATTATCAGATCTATTATCACACCCAGAAATTTTGTATGAGAAACTTGCTCTACTGCAACATTATTTTTAAACAATTTTGCCCCAGCATCTTTTTACAATTTCCAAATAACATAAATATAGTTTTATTCAAATGTAGCAATAGCTTATTTCTAACAAACCATATTTTTCATTTAATCATTTCTTGTGTGACAATTTCCAAAAGCTGCTGTGAATTCTCTCCAGCACTAAAAATATTTGTATCATCTGCAAATAAAATAAACTGCAATATAATCAGATGTTTTACATACATCATTGGTGTACAGGATAAACAGTTTTGGTCCCAATGCTGACCCCCGTGGAACTCCACAAACAATGTCCAGGCACTCTGATATTCACCAATCTACACAAACTGTTGCCTGTCTCTCAGATAACTCCTGACCCACTCTAACACCCCTCCTCTAATGCCATAGTAATCCAGTTTTTCTAAGTAATGTTTAATGATAAATTGTGTGTGTCAAAAAGTGTCAAAAGATTTTTTTTGGTCAATGAAGACTCCACCTGTGCATTGTCTTTGATCTATATTATTAGTGATATTTTCAATTAGTTCCATTTATGTCATAGATGCTGATCTGTTTGGTCTGAAACCATACTGATTGTGTCCATTACTATTTTATGTTTATCAATGAATTTGTCAAGTCTATTACTGAAAACTTTTCCCAGTATTTTTAAAAATTGTGAAAGTAGAAAAACAGGCATCTCATTTGTGAATTGGTGTCCATCTCCATTTTTAAACAGTGGTATTACTTTAGCTGTTTTCATTTGTGTTGGGAATGCGCCAGTTTGTAGAGACAAATTGCAAATGTAGGTTAATGGTTTAGAGACGCCATCGATAACTTTCATAACAATTTCCATATCAATGTCATCGAAGTCTGTAGAATTTTTTGTTTGTGATTTCCCAACACTATCAATGAGTTTCTTTTCTTCTACCACCGTTAAAAACACTGAATAAGGATTACGTTCAGTGAGTTTTGTTTCTTTCTCTGCACAATTTCTTGTATCAGGAAATCTATCAGCCAAGTCTGGCCCAACATTTACAAAGAATTGTTTTTAACTCATTAACCACTTCCCTCATGTGACTAATATTTGTGGTATACACAGTTAAGTTACAGCAATGTGTCTGTGCTATGTATTATATAAACTTAGAACATGCGTATACATGTATGCATATATTATATCCGTGTCCATTATATTAAGAATTTTCTTTCTTTGCCCTTTTTCTTCATCTTTATTTCTGTCTTTTTTCCTCTCTCACTCGCACAGTCTCGCTCCTCCGTCCCTCTCCTCCACCCTGACATCTGATAGTGATTACAGCACAGCCTAAAAACACAACGCAGTTAACTCTCCATTATTAAGCGACTTTGTATCACTGACAGAATTTGTTCATCTGCATGTACAATTAATTGACACATGCACAGACCCCTGGAGATTTATCCCCTGCAAAAAAGACACACACAAATGCACACGCACCTTAATCATGCCATTGCATGCACTCTCTAACTCCTTCCACCCATATAAACCAGTTTCAAGCACGACCCTCATCCTGTCCCACTCCATGTCCCCACCCCCACCCCCACCCTCCCTCTATTGCCAGTCCCCTGGAACAGAACAGTCACGGCTGTGTGCACTGTTGATTAGCTAGAACCTGAACCTGGGGGAAACACTGGAAAGCTCAGTGTGCTTTATTGTGTTTCTCTTTCGGACAAAGGCAGTCTCTGACAACTTGGCTTTCCCCCGTCCTATTACCTTATCTTTTACTAATGTAACCCTAACATTAAGGCAACTTTCATTCCTACTAAGAGGTCTTTTTCTTTAACACAGTGTGGCCAAGATTTAGTGGAGAAAGGTAGAGATGAACAGAGCTGAAAGAAGAAGAATTCAGAAGAGGAGCTTCCAAGATTTGAGCCCTGATGGAACAAGTGTGGATGTGTACAGCGGTCTCGGGTTGTAATTTTGGAGTGTTATGTGGTGACTTTTTGGGCACTCAGGCAAGGGTGTGTGCATGAGGTTATTTGTTATGGCTAATTCCTTAATCCCACAACATGTGCCTGAAACCTGCAACAGATGCCTCTAAGGCGAACTTGCTAGCACACACAAGCATACCCACACACTTGCCGCACACACACCCACACATGAGCACATGCACACAGAAGAAAACACATTGCATTGCTATCATTAGTAGAAGCCCTGTGCAGTATGTCTGCTGCAGCTGGTTGTGCAGAAGCAGGAGATATTTAGGAGCAAGGTTTAGAGAATTGGTTGCCCTCCTAGCCAGTAAGCTTTCAAAAAGTAATTTTTTGTTTTCAATACAATTTTAGAGACATACAGTCTCAAACATTGCACTGCATTTTGGTTTGGCTCAGTAGAGCAGTAAAGACGACAGGAAGCACACGAACTTGCTTATGAAAAACAAACTTGCTTATGTCTGTCTGCCTCCTGATTTCTGTCACACTTTTGTCTGCTGCTTATTAAACTAAGTTTGCTGGCAGCTATACAGTGATTCCCAAAGCTATAATAGATACCAGTCATCTAGAAGAAGCCAGGTGGACTGTGACTTTGTTTTTGTGAAATCTAGGATCTTTTAAAATTGTATTAAAAAACTTATACTGTTGGAATGTAACCATTTACAGTACGGTTGAATTTTGTATTATCAGATAATACAGTGGTTTAAAAGCGCTGAAGCATAAAGCTTATGGTGAAACACGTGCTTGTTCTTGTTGTTGTTGTAGAATCCCATTTATTGTAATAAAACAGGTTAAAAAATGTTTTTTGATCTATATATAATCTCCATCACCTTGCCTCTGCACAGGACATTTTAAGCCTCAACTGAATGTCATGTCAGTACCACTGTACCAGCTCTTGTGTCATCCATTACTAGAAACAGCACAGAGAAGCAGCAGAAAGCTTGCTTAGGACAAATACGAGCTGTGTGCCTTAAAAGATATTGTATCTCAGCTAGGTAGGACTGCAGGGCATGCAGTTTTTCGCCCCTACAGGAAGCTCAATGGACATGGTTCAGGGGTTATGGCTTGTAAAAACACTGCTCCCAGCGTATTACTTTGAATATAAAATCAGTGAGCATGTGAAACAGATTAGTGCACATGCATGCACCCTGTTTGGTTCATCTAAAGATGTCAATGTATGCCTTTGTGTGAAGGAGAATCTATTGTATGTGAGCAGAAAGAGCATCCCAAGAAAGACCAAGAATAGCAAGAGACAGAGAGAGAACAGAGAGTATTCACAGGATGACAGTGTGCAGAAATAAAAAGGCAACAATATCAGAAAAAGAAATTCATGGGCACATGATGACTGACGCTTCCTGCACAAGGTCCTAATGCTATGCAGTCATCCTAATGCTGTGTAGTCATCTGTTTGATAGTTTGGTCTACGACCTATAGAGGCCTGTTAGGGACATCTGGGCTCTCTTGGACTCTCTTACTCCAAATTTCCTCTGCATTTTGGAGCTTGCTGCCTCCTAATCTGGCAGCGCTGGTTCAGTGTTGGCCATCTGGTCAGTCCTTTTTTTTTTTAATATCACCTTATTAAATCTACAAACAACAGCAACCCAGTTACAGTGCTATCTGCTATAGTGAGATGTTTAAGTTTTCATCCACTTACTTCCTGTAACTGACCTCTCATTAAACTCCCTGTAAGCCTCTAAAGACACCAAACAAAAGACTAGATAACACAGTAAATATTTTGCTCATATTCAGCTCACCAGCAGATGTCAGTGACCAACAGATTTCCCAGTGGCTGCTGTTATCAACGCGTTGATTCAATAAGCATTACGCTGTTACACAGAACACAACACAAAGACTCCCATAGGCCTGCTTCATATTGTAATTGCCTTTTGAGGTGGATATGAATAAATCCACCGGACATGCAAGTGAAGAAACAGACCCCCATGAGATTTGATTTCACATGCATCAGATTCAATATCTCAGAGGTTTAATTCAATTTGGCATCAATCAGATTTAATTTCTCTGGAATAATGACTTTGGAAAACATATTGATGAGCCTATCATGAATTTATGTCTCATGGGGAGGCAGCGTCTGCACAGGCAACATGGATGCAATTTCAGTCGGGAGGGTATCGATGATGCCACACAAAACAGTTCAGGCTGCAGCAGCACATTTTGCACTTATCAGTTTAGGCCAAAAATAGAGAAAGACGACGGAAAAGACAAGAGAAGACATGGCGAAAAGAGAATAATAACAGCCAGTGACTTCTGAGTTTGATTATACACATTATTGCTGCTTCTTTGCCAAAAACACATCTGCACGAATCAAAGAAAACCATTTATCATTCCAGACCTAAATGCATTCGTGTGGAGGACTGGACAAGTCAGTGGAGACTAAGTGGGTTAAACAGGGGGAGTCAGATGGAGAAAACAAAGAGAGACAAAGACACAACTACGAACGGCCTTCTGCCTCTGTCGTTTTCAGCTGTAACTCCCCGTCTGTCAGTCTCTGTGAAACTAAGTAACGTGAGATTCAAATCCTTCAGATTCTGTTCAGTTTGTTATGTCTGAACATGTGGAAATAAACACAGTACGCAGTACTGCTCATGTGTTTTACATATCCTGCCTCGAAAATAGGAAGTCAAAGTTTTTCCATCACTCGGCCTGACCTTTAACCTCTCTGGCATTTCTTAAAAAATTAACAACACAGCCACAGCTTGAAGTAATTTCTCTCACTGCAAATATCTGAAACAACAACAACCACAAACTGACGCTTGATGCCTCCGTCGATAAATTAGCCCCCTTTTTTTTCACTCAAACTTCATGAAAAATCAATATTCAGGACCAGGTTTGGGCCTTAATAACAGCTTCAGAAAATCTCAATGAAGGGATTTCCTAAAACTTAACAAAGATACTTGCTCTTAGGCAAATATTTCTTCCATTGCGGATGGAATGGCACCTCAAAGGAGGTACCATGGAAATTGAGGTCTTAGTTTTTTGGGGGCAGGAGGGATGAAATTGTCCCAAAGTGAATCCAGATGGTTATCATTCTATCCTCAGACCTCTTTACCCCCTCCGAGTTCCCCACTCATCACTCCATCATTTCTCTCGTGTTTTTTTCCCTTCGAGTGAACTACAGGTCTGGTGATTACTTTGGTTAGAGCAGAGCCAAACCAAATACAAGAAGACAGTTGCGGTCTACAAAATAGAGAACAGCTTGAAAGTTCAAAGCAAAACTATATGATTTAAAGCATCCTCAGGGCTCAACCTGTTTATGTTTGGGATCAGGGCTTTTTTGCAAGAACAATATACTATTCTCACTTAGCAATTAAAAGAAATCCTTGTACTTTTTAAGAAGTCACCAAACGTCATGTCTATAAAGGTTGCACATGCCAAAAAACTGAAAAGAAACTCGGGGAGTCGCTGAGCTGTAGGACCTGCAGTGAAAGAAAATACCCAAATCATGAGATCAGAAGCTGGCTGGTAGTATGTTTTATCATCCTCCCTGTGGGAAACAGTCCTAATAAATCATAATTTAAACATTTTTATACCGTCACATTTATGTGGCTGTGTTATATTGTCCACCAGCTTTATTTTAGCCACAAAGTCATGCAAATCACACAGTGATTTGCTGATCTCACCTTTGGGTCATGGAAATATCTTTAGTAAGCCCAAAGCTGGGGCATTACTGGTATTCCTTTTAAAAAGATGACTGTGCTAGGTTGTCACATTATTCAAGGTAAAGAAAAAGAGCAACACCGGAGGAGGAGTGGCTGACTTCTGCGGCCTGTGTGAATTACAGAGCACAGGGGCAGAATGACTCCATCATGAGATCAGGAGAGGTTATGTTTTTAAAAGGTCCACCCTGAGGGGCAGCAGGGTGGTAATGAAGATAATGATACTGTGCAGCTGAATGACCTTTTTGTTAAAACGATATCTCTGACATTAATACAAATTCACCCTACGTTATATACAGTAGTTAAACACCCAATCTAATGCTATCTCACTCAGGCACATTCTTATAACACCTACTCATTCTCTTCTACCTGGATAAACATGCAAATTCATTGTTCAGGGTAGGACATGACACCTGCACGCCCACATGATTTACATGTAGACGTTTTAGTTTTCATACAGCCCAACACAGGAGCTCAAACACATCATTGTCCCACTCTGTCCCAAACTTACACATGCTTACAATGCAGTCTTTTTGATTCCTCTCTTTCACTCACTTGTACTCACACACAGACTCACACACACAGAAAAGAGTTTGATGCCTACTGGCCCCATCAGTGTCTACCTCATCTGTAATACAATCATCTGCATTTAACTCAGCAGGGAAATTTCCTGTCAGATCATATCTTGTTATCTGCAGTTCAAGACCAGCACTGATGAGGGAGGCATTCAGATGCAACATCTAGTCAATTCAGCCGAGAACAAATTTTAGCTTGCAATGGCTACAATTTCAGAGAGGTCTTCTTTGTTTTGTTTTTTTACCCGTAAAATAATAACTTCCTTCTCACTCGTCCTGCCAATTGTTTTATGACAGATGAAGATCAAAAGCAGAGAGATTACGCAACCTCTCCCCTCATTAGCAGCTGAATGCATGAACAGAAGTTGACATTCACACCTTTGAACAACACTTTAGGAGGAACTTCAAGACGTCAGTAAAGATCCTGTTTCAACAACACTTAAGTATTAAACGCTTATCATAAATGTCATAAACTGGCCAGCATGATGCTTGTTAAGTTATCGTCAAGGTAGCAACTAGCAGCTCAGGCTAATAATAAAACAACATTAATGCTGGATGGAGTTCGACTCTCTTATGGTTAAAGACAGAAGGAGAGAAAAGTTTAGCTTCAATAGTCAGAGACAGTGGCAGCCTGCCTTACTTAGCTGACAATTTTTATTTGATCGGTTACAAAATATGGTGCTTAGTCTCCAGAAGCACAGCAAGACCCAAGACAAACCTTTAGCATGACCTAAGAGAGTTTTAAAATACATTTCGATAAATAGATTTTGAATAGATTATTTACACAGGACTCACAGTGTGCAGCCTCATGACCAAATTTTACAAGGCACGCCTCGCACAAGACTTCTTAATGTGGAAAAGCTTTTGAGCATTTTTAATGTCCTTGAAAGAAAATTTTAAAAAAACAAGCTCTTTTAAAAACATTATTCAACTTTGTCAAATATTTTGTGACATCAATAAACATCTTACAATAAGCTCCTTCTGGTGTGTTGCTAAATTATGCCTAAACTCAGTATGGACCACAGATGTTAAAGGAAAACTGATGAGGTTTGTCTAAGTGGGTAGTTTTTGGATAGCGAATAGAATTAGTGTTCAGTGATAGTAAGGCTTGTGATGCACTGTAAGAAAACAAAAAACATAAGAGTGTGTGTGTGTGTGGGGGGGGGGGGGGGGGGCCCAGGCTATT
>VURO01030448.1:0-10548 GCA_015108175.1 Pelvicachromis taeniatus | reverse complement strand
CTTCAAAGGAACTTTATCTCACTTCAAAAGTACTTTCTGACTTTATCTTGTCAGAAAGTACTGTTCCACATTCAATTATGTTTGACAGTTTTGCATGGAGGGCAACTAGTACCTCACCATGACATTTCTTTATTTTTAGAAATAAACAGCAGTTAGTATTGTTATACTTATGAAATAACAATGTTTTTATGGTAAGTTCTGAACATGGAATATTTGTTCGGCGCATATGCAGATATGTGCCATGGAAACGAATGCACCATGGAAACGAATGTTCCATGTTCGGAACTTTGACGAATGCCCATTGACTTTCATTACAAAAAATACGTGCATGTCCGAAACATGGAAAAGCATTTCAGTTTCAGCTTTTACGCATTCACACAGCATTTTCCCTCGGAAATGCACATTTCTCTTGTTTTAAATGTTATCCCAAAAAAGGGGTGACTCTATTCTTTTGACACAAGTCCTCTATAGTTGCCTCCTTACATTATATTCATCCTAAATCACTGAAATCAGAAATTAAATGCCTTAATATCAATCACCCTCAACTGCTGTTTGACCCACTTCTCCACAGGTTTACCGATCATATCCAAGGGCAGTTGTGATGATATGGATGACCACTCAGTGTCACCACTTAAACCTGGGCTTTTTTAGGACGTCAGCTCCTCAACCTCTGAAGAAGGGCATTGATTTTAAAAAGCAGGGTCTTTGCTTTCTCCACTCATTCAGTTCTTCCTCAGTCATCTCTTCTTCACTCAAGTTAGCTCTTATCCCTTGCCATCAGATTACTGGTGTAAAATGACATATTCAGTCCGATACATTATTTTAGTCAACAGTTGCTGAAACAAAAAAATATAACATAATATTCTGACTGAAACCAAGCAGCTATTTGCTTGGCAATTTTAATAAACAATTTAAATGATTTTGCATGCACAAAATATTTCATCAACATACATTTTTCAATATAAATAATAAAAATTGACCTGTTTCAAACTCTAATAAAGTGTGTTTGTAGGGTAACTCTGCTACTGGATGCACGGACATACCATTGTTTGTATATCAAACTTGCACTCACAACCTCACTAGTAGATGGAAAAAACAAAAACGTGAGAATCATATAATTGTTCTAGACATTAATCACATCCTTTGCATATTTGAAAGAGGACCTGTGAAGTAGTAGTAACACATTTGTAGAACATTTTCGTTTTACAAGCAAGATTCAGATTTCTTTGTTGTTAAAGTCTAAAGAGACTCGGAAGTTCCTTCGATGTCATTCCTATACACTTATATATATATAAATATATGATTCAGTATGTGAGTATGTTTCTGCTTGGACTAGAGAGGAGCGGTGATTCATTCGACTGGTTCTGTCGTCCCGCTGTTCCATTTGCAAAGTGTGATCAGCAATTATCCTCTCTCATTACTGCGACCTGGAGAGCTGAGCCTGAGGAGCTCACTGGGACCCTTCAGATAACACAGTGACACGGGGGGCTGTGGAGAACACCAATACTTAACCACTAACTACACAACATATAACAGCCCTTATCTGGCAGCTCCAGCCAGCTGACAGAGGCTTACCAGGAACATATTGAGGAATGCTCCCTACAGAGCACGTGGGATGCAAAAAATAACTTGCATATAAAAGCGTATGCAAACACAGATTTAGTGACTATCCAAAGTACATCTGCATTACTTTAACTGTGCTATTAAGCACACGGAAAGATCAAAGTAGTTTTGCACCCTGAGCTCTTAAAAGCCATAACTACCACTTTGGATATAAAGTTTTGCTGTTTTTGTTAGTTTTTGTACAGACATATATATCCTTTCTACTGAAAAATCACCACTAAGTACAAGATGCCCACTGGCATTTTTGTCTGGGATACATCTAGTTGCCAAGTTATGGCCTTTATTTGGCCCAGAAATAGGAGTAAAATTGGGCTATTTTGTCTGATTCAGTTTAACTGAAGATGAATCCCCGTTCTTTCAGATTTCCTGAACTTCATTGTAGATGCATTTTCCTCCCTCTGAGCACACTGACAAGAAAAACAAAACATGATAATAAATTCTTCTGATCTTTTCAGTGTTATTAAGCAATATAAAACACAAATGCAAAATCACTACATTACTTTATACAACATTTAATGGTCAAAGACTTGACATGAAAACTTATTGACAAATAACAAAAAAATAAATATACAGCATTTTGACAACAAATAAAAAGCTAATAACAAATATACTACATGTATAACTGTTAACAAGGAAATGCAAAGTTTATAGTATTGGATGCTGTTTTCTGTGTCTTGGCAAAATTGTGTACAAATTTGGGAAAGCATTTAAACTCGCTATCTAAAGAGTTTCAAAAAATCACACAATACTGGCAGGAACAATCCACTTTACTCAAGCAATAAGCAATGGTGTCATTTTACAATGGTCTTTGTGTGGAATAGTAAATAAGAGATGATGTTTCACTTGCCAGCAGCCAGTATGAGCAATTAAAGCTTAAAATATGCTATGTTTCTTTTATTTATTACTTAACTTTTGACAGGGTAAGTGTTTCTCCAGCGTACATTCTGTAATTGCATATTTAGAAACATGAGGTAGCCCTGTTGATATCTTTTGTACAAGCTATGAACATATTTTCAGTGACACATTTTTAAATCTATTTACATGTTTATATAGATTAACTACTTCATTCATGGTCCAGATTACATTCTTTGTATTCTAAATTGTGTTTTGCAGTCATAACTTCCTGTGAAAATTCACAGATACCAAACACCAAAACCCCACAGTTATGCTCAGCAGCACCAGGTAACCCAAAGATGACTTGAGCGTATAATAATTCATTTTTGATTAATTTGATTCTGCTTGACATTATGTTTTAATCATATCACATTCAGACCATTGTGTCCCATGTCATGCCCTGAACATCAGTGCATTTGTGATGCATTTTGATTTCTTTAGGTTCTTATTTTAATAATACTGTTTTATGTGTCTTGCTCATGTTTTTATTCAACATTATAACAGCAAAGCTTTGCTCAAGCGATCTGAGGAAAGGAGAGGGAGATGTATGAGTGGGGCAGAGATGCAGTTGTTGTGTTATGGCCAAGATTCTGACTCTTTGGGATAGGGGGGTTTGGCAGCTTGTGGAAGGTTTACAGCTGAAATCTCAGCAAAATGTTTGCTTCTGTTTTGGATCTGCACCATCACCATTATTTAGGCACAGCACTTGCCAACACTAACTGCCTAATTAAGCATTCAGTGGTGCTCTCACTGACTTTGAGGTCATTTTCACTCTGGCTTGGAATACAATCATTTAATTTTGCGGATAGTACATCACCGGCTTATTGTTATGAATAACAGCTCTTGGAAAGTGTTTTACTGAGACTCATTTTATGATCAACCATTTTACATTATCTACACTGGGCTTTTACTTAGATCTAATGGATGTGACCATATTAGACCTATAGTGTGTACAGTCGTTATGAGTAAATGTCACAAATTATTTTACTGATCACCTACGGGGGGTTTTCTCCACTATCCCTCCTCTGTCGCTTGCCTTTTTATTTACCTTTTTATCTACTGAAAAACAGTTGGGGATCTTTGGGCATGTATTTTTAGTCTTTCCTGAGACCAAACTGAAAATAGGGGCAAATGTGCCTGAATTATCCCCAAGGGAAGTGTGTCTTGTGTACAGTGTTATATTTGATGCTTTACATATATAACACATTGAAAGATAAGAAGTATTTAACCTGATGCTATCAAGCTGCTTCGCATCTTAGAAATACAATATTTGACCTAATCACACTGACAACACAAAGCCTTGCAGAAACGCTCTCAGAATGAAAGCGCTAAGGTGCTTGTGTACATGCTTCGCATTGCTCTATTGAACAAGGATTCAGAGTTCAGCAGCTTGATGGAGGCTGTAACAAATAAAAGCTTATAACTCTTTTATTTGTATTTCGGCATCCTGAGTTTTCATTTTGATGGCAGTGGTTCATAGTCAGAACCAGAGTGTCAAAGGTCTAGTATCAGTTTTTCATGCCTGCCTGTTCAAACAGACCCTGTATCTATTCATTTTCCCCATTATTTTTATTGCAATGTTGTGTATGCTTACAAACCTGCTTTCAGGTTAGGTTGCCAGAATATACTGGGATTCTGATCAAACGATTCTAACGGGAGCCCACGAAGTGGGGTCTGGTGCTCTTGCTCTTTCCTCTCATTGGCTGTAGATGCCTTTATTTATACCTTTATTTATACGAGGTCACGAGAGTGGTGCATTTTTGATAACTGTTGACTGATGGTCACTTACCTTGGGTCAAGACTGCCTCTGGTGTTTTGGTGACATTTAGAATGAGTCATGTGGATCATGTCCCAACACTCGATGAAGGTTTCTATCTCTTTGTGATAAATAAATGAAGAAGGCTCAACTCTATTACCATGTTTTCTCACATTCCTTTGTAAGACACCACTGGACCGTTGTTTTGTTGTATTTAGTGCCCAAAAATGTGTTGGTTTTACATATAGAAAAAACAATAACAGTTTTTGAGTTCTACTTATTATTTTATTATTTCACTTATAATGTGTGTGGGTGTCACTATATTTTGACATACGCAAATAATGTCAACAATTAACATTAAATTGGGTATTTAAAAAAAGAACATGTGTCAAATATTATGATATAATAAACAATTACATTTTTATCCCTGAGTCACCTGAAATGTTCTGGATGGCAATCATTTTATGTAAGTATAAGCTGTCAGATTGTGGTTCACCACAGCTGTCAAAATGTCATTGGTGGCATCCATATATGAGGCTGTGTGAATTGCAAGTGTTATCTGCTGTTAGCTGGTATTACTGAAGCTTTCTTTGAAGTGAAGTTAACATCATAAATATAAAACAAATTAATTAATCATAATTAAGAAAATAATGTTTAAAATGAGATAAAGAGGGTGGGGTTTTATGGTCACAGTTTGGCCGTTTTATATTGTTTGATGTTGATCTCAACAAATACAATTCACAGGCACTGGAACAGCTAATACTGGCAAAAACAATTCTTTTTGGGTAAAGTGATGGCAAATCGACTGGTTCTTATAGAGAGTTTTTCTACTCTGAGCACTCAAAGCACATTTTTACAACTTGCCTCATTCACCCAAGCACACTTTTTGTAAGTGCTTCTAGCGTTCACACTCCGATGGGACTATCGGAAAGTGACTTGGGGTTAATATCTTGCCCAAGGATATTTGGCATTCAGACTGGAGGGATCGAATCACAAACCTTCATGTTAGCAGATGACCTGCTCTACCACCTGAGCTACAGCCAGGCCAGTGGGCGATGTCACCCATTGCCTTATGAAGTCCCGTTTCTTACCTTCAAGATGAACAACACCATTACCCTTTAAGTTTTCAATCCTTATGTGACGAGCAACAAATGGGTCTGTCTGTGAAACCAGACAGCAGATGGCTGACATGTCACATTTTTAGTCAGTGGAAAATCCTCCTTTCTGTAATGTAGAACTAAAATTTACAAAATGCGCTTAATGGACGTGGGACGTTTGGACAGCGCTCACGTCTGAAGTGAACACTTTTTTCATTCACTTCTTAAATAGGATGAGTGTGCACCTTTGGTTCTGACTAGTTTTTGAAGCACTGCAGGGGCCATTGTCCTTCTGATGGAGGCTGCTGCAGTAACGGGAAGTGGTTATGTTGGAGGTGTGCACGTTGTTGACAAAAAGTGTTCTGGTGTGTAATAAGTGTCATCCATAAGAATGTCAGCACACAAATTTTCCCAGCAAAATATTCAGGTACAACAAGATGATTAACATTATACACTTTCCTTGTCAGTTGTTTTAATTATGGAATGATGTACCTTTTTTGTCAAGAGAAGAAGGTTATTTCAAAGCCTCCCAATGATCTATAATATTACTACACAAATTTACTACAGACTATGCTGACATAGTCAACATAGTCTGTAGTCATATTGCAGACAGCATAGTCTGCTTTGCTTCCTGTGTCTCGTTAGCTCTGATTTGTCCAGGCTGTGTTACCACCTGTTCCACATCCTCTCGTCATGTCTGTGTATTTAAGTTCTGTGCTTTCCTCTGTTCTATGTCACAAACGCCATCATACCCTCGCCAAGCTGTGTGTTCTGCCTGCCTTGCCTGTCTAGTTTATTTTTGTATTCCTCAGTTTAGTTAGTTTTCCCCAGGTCCAGCAATAAAGCTGTTTTTTTAGTTCACCTTGTGCCTCCTGGAGTCTGCATTTGGGTCCTCCATTCCTGCCTGCTGCACACAGATCATGACAGAAACTGTATTAAGACAGATGAGATATAAGTGATGGCTGACAACAGGAGACCACAATTGTACAGTGCGTGGGTGTGTTCCACCCATAATCTCTATTCACTATATAGTAAAGAATACAACTGTAACTCCACTTAAAAAGTAGTAATAGTGTTGAATCTAAAGTGAAAAAACAAAACAAAACAATGTGTCAAAGTAAACTGCTGAGCAAGAAAAAACCCCAATAGACATGAGACCATCATATGATAAATGATCACGCGTTTTCGAAATGGTAGATTCTATTAGCATTTTTAAATGTCACTGATGAAAAACAACAGCAGCAGCAACAAATTATAATGAGACCAGAAAGAAACACAAATTATATTGTTGCTAAGAAAAGAGACTCATGTCAAGAAAAAAATAATAATTGCAGGTAAGTTGCTTTTACTTATTACCTTTTTTTTGACGAATGCTTTTTGACAAACACAGAGCAAAAAAAAAAAAAAGTCTTATAAGTTGTTTTTGCTAGGTTGCCATGTTTGCTAAAAAGTTTTTAAGGCCTAGGGCCACCCTAGAGCCTAAGCATTAAATTTTTAGACATAAAGGAGTCTGTACACCTACTTAGATCTGTGCGAGTTCATGAGTGTTTTAAATGATATTATTAGAAATGGGACAGCATGTTGGAAAACTCATGTGATGTTACTTATTCTAAAAATATTTTTTTTATACTTTCAGTTTGGGACTTTGTTTTTTTAATGTGTGCCTAAATTAATGTCTTCTTAACTTTTTAAAGTATTTTAAATTATTAACTAGATAATTGTCTAAGCAGCATAATTAGCATCATTAAATGAAAATTCAACAACATGATTAACTAAATTTGGTAAGTAATTATGCATTAACTGCTTAAACCTTGTGTAAACTTTTTTTTTTCACATGGTTGCTTTCATGCAAAGTTTTCCATTTGCTGTGTTTTTTGTTTGTTTGTTTTTGTTTTTTGCTGTTGGGAATTCCCTGGTAACTCTAAGTTGATGACACAATGCAACAAATTGTGGAAAGTCAATTTCTGAGAGAAGAACGTCAAAGATTGCAGGAATGGAAAATTATGGAAAGTGTACTTCAAGGGCTAAAATTGTCTGCATTAATGCCCTCAGGCACTTCATGATTTTAAAGTAGGATAACCCTAAGCCCTTGCTGTCTTAGCAGGAGTGCACCTTAAAGTCAGTGAATGTCTGAATGTGGAACTTGGGATTTTGCCAGTAACCATTTTCTGCAGATTTTTTTCTTTTGTTTATGCCATCAAGAGCATCATTTGCAACTATTATTTTTGCACAGACTATTGTTATAAATAGCTGCAGTATTCTTGTTGTATATCGTTGAGTGTGTGAAGCGCTCAAGAATGTTGATAGCTTCTAGCTTTGTTTTTCAAGGCTTGCTACTCAAACCATTGCACTATATACAGTATTTATAGTAGTTATATGATATTTATAGTCCACACAGCACATTGTTTGGTTAGGCTTCTTCTTAATTTACTTTTCTTTATATTTATTAGTTTCACTGCTAGGCATCATTTAGATTGCAGTGCTGCCCAATAAAGCACCTGAAGTCTGGACACTATATTGAGATTCCAAGTGGAGTCCTGAATTGTGCTACTAAGCGCACGTACAGATGAAACAGTACAATCTACATATACACTTATCACAACTCCAATAATAAAAATTACAAGGTGTGTAACAAGATATGTTTGTTTTATCTGCTTTTACCTGAGAAGAGACTGTCCTCACAGTAGCAGTTGTACTTGCACACACAGGTCACTAGGGTATTATAAATATTTGTGTTATCATAACCTTCCATAACAATGCTGAGCCAAGAGCCATTCTACATGATGAAGGGCTTCAGTAGAAAATGTGGCTCTGTTTCACATTTGGTCACACGGAGGGTCTAAATTTTAATCACACTCTCTCTTCAAGCCATTAAAAGTAGAAAGTGACGTTTATTAGACAGGGTAGGGAAATAAACAAGCCCTAATTGGCTCACACCAAGAACGCTCTGCTCTTCCATTGCCCCTTTGTTGGAATGTAAACCTGGCAAGGATTGAGGTACAAAGCTCAAGAGCAAAATGACCTTTGAGGCTCACCTCTTTTGCAGAGTGGACCTGCAATTGCAATAATTATTCCAGGGAGTGAAGAGTCATGGTTTTTATTTACAAATATGCAAAAAAAGGTATTGACACCTAAGCTCCAAAAGGGCTGTGAAGTGAGTGATGTTATGTATCAGATAAAAATGAGATTGGGCCAGTTAACAACTTGCTTTAATTACCCAACTGACCTTGTAGCCTGTAGCCTTGCAGTTTCATCAAAAATAGATTTCTGACACTGCAGTTCTTAAGTAAAGCAAGGGAAGAAGTGTAAAACATAAATTACTGATAGAAAAACTCTGTTAGTATTCCAGTACAAACATTCCCCTTTGCCGTTGCTGTGTTACAATCATTTTCACAGTTGTCTTTCATCCTTCATCTTCACACTATTTAACACCTACCTTGGTTGAAAACAAATAAATAATGGCTCCAAGAAGGCGGAGTAGAACATGACTATAGGGAACAATACTTTGTCATCAGGTACTGAAACATTTAACATTGTTAGCAAATAAACACCTCAGACACTTGAGTGTGACACATTGAGTTGACTAGAATAGTGCTGCTATAACAAATAAAACTACTGTTATACGACTTACGTATAAGGTCATATGTTCTTGTGGGGTGATGTTCAATCCAAATGTAAAACACAAGCTTGAGAATGACAGAATTACAACAGAAGGCAAACTCTGCTGGCTGTTAAATCTGTAATTGTTTCCCCAATAAACGAAACACCTATTCCACTTACAAAGTGGCAGAATTCAAAACAAAGTCCATTATGTCAGGGTTAGGGAAGGAGGGGAGCAGGGAGGACTCAGATGCAGGAATCCGGTACAGGGTTTTTATTATATCTCCAAAAAGGTGCGCTATGTACAGGTGAGAGGGGAGAAGGGGCCCAGGGAATCCAGGGATCTCTGGAGACAGGAAAACGCTCACGCCAGCCGGCCCTTTCCACACTTTGGTCCTTAAACACTCACACAGAGCCTCAGACAGGACGTGGGGAATCTGAACATCAGAACACAGGATGAGAAACAACTCCGACACGGCAATCATAGACGGGTTGGTGAGCCAGGAATACACTTACAAACGTAATCTACTAATCCAGCGACGACAGGTTCATAGCAACTGCCTTAAGAAGAGACTGGTGGCCCACTGATGATCCCTTGATGGCTAACTGCCTCCAGCTGTGCGGGTCAGAGGCGGGGCCCAGAAGTGAGCTCCACCTTAGTAGAGCGTGGCGCTCCGGAGAGAGAGGGAAGTGGAGAGAGAGAGGGAGAACAAGACATGTAGCCTTACCGAGCTGACCGGGCAGGCACAAGGACCGTGACACATTAGGTAAGTCAGCTAATGTCTAACTTACCTTAACCAGGTCATTACATCATAACACACAAAAAAATTAATACTGATGTGACTCGTTGTTATGTTAAGCTGCAAGTGGTTGATAATAACCTAACCATTAGAAATGTGATAGTGCAGTCTTTTGTTTGCAGCTTGTTCAATCTACCTCCTGAGCATGCTTCTTTGGCTCTCAATGGAGGCGGACGCACTTCTCCCCTCTCCGTTCCCTTATCTTTCCTGCTTAGCTCTGTGTCCTTGTGTAGTCTGAGTGTAACTGTTCTATCATCACCCTGAAGAGACTCATAACTTTGCTTTCTAAAACCTAAATTGTAACTATGGATTTGATCAACTGGTCATTGAATGCGATGGACACCCTCTTCTCAACGAGAAGTCATGGCTCGGGAGAGCCAAACTGCCCCCACGGGACCTTCCCGGCTGGATACACGATGGATGGGTGGAAGAACTGGAGGATCGTGTGCCTGGGGGGACTGTCCATTGAGGACATTGAGGACATTTACCTTTTCGGAACTTTGATAACAGGGTTTTTGCTGATTGGAGCTGGCTTAGCCCTTGGTTATCGTAAATTGAAGAAAGCGGTCAGTGCTGTTCAAGTGCCCACTGGCCTGGCTGCTGGAATGGATGCAGTGGGGAGAGCGGTGAGCACTCAGTCTGCGGTTCTGGACCGGAAGATGGATTCCATCACAGAGAAGCTCGCAAGTTTGGCGGAGGCTCAAAGTGCACTCCAGCGCACTACAGGTACCATCAATGAGCGCCTGTCGGGCTTGGCGTGCACTCAGATGGCGCGTTT
>VURO01030447.1:0-15412 GCA_015108175.1 Pelvicachromis taeniatus | reverse complement strand
CCAGATTTAAAAAAAAAAACAAAAAACAAAAAATACGTTCAAGCCAAAAATGCTTCCAATAGTAATTTCTTTCGGGTACATAAACTACGAATTAGTCAACAAAAAACGAAATGCTTATTGTTTATGAGTCCAACAGAAGAGAGAAAGAAACTGTTCCTATGGCAACAGATTTGCACATCTACAGACCCCTGCTGGAAGGTGAACCTCCGTCCCAGTTTCGAGTCTTTTGCTGACTCTTAAGATGTTTTCTTCCAAGTTTGCCCTGTATTTGGCTCCATCCATCTTCCCATCAACACTGACCAGCTCCCCTGTCCCTGCTGAAGAGAAGCACCCCCAGAGCATGATGCTATCACCACCATATTTGCCAGTGAGAATGGTGTGTTCAGAGTGATGTGCAGTATTAAGTTTTTTTGCATTTTGGCCAGAAAGTTCAATTATGGTCGCATGTGACCAAAGCACCTTCTTCCACATTTGCTGTGTCCCGCACGAGCATACAGCTTAAGTGTGAACTGTGAGCATTGCAGGCATTCACCCAGCATTTTGTTACGAAATGCACATTTTCTAGTTAAAACTGATATTTGCAGAGAGAAGAATCATGGTTTGATAACAGCCAACATGGCTCAGTTTTTTTCACTTCAGTTTTTTTCACAACAGTTACCTCAAGATGCCTTATACTGTGAGGTAAAGACCCTACAATAATTAAGAGAAAACCCCAACAAACAACTCCTTAATAGCAAGGACTTGGAGACAGTGGGAAGGAAAAAATCTCTTTGATCAGGAAGAAACTGCAACCAGAACCAGGCTCAGGGACGGACTTCCACCTGCTGTGACTGGTTAATGAGAGTGAGAGGTGGGAAATAGGACAAACAACCCAATATCATGGCAAAGAGTGTAACAGACACACCAGTCCAATGTGTGTATGTCACGCTTTGCCTTTCCAAAGCTTGAAATGGACATGCATGCACAAGTTGTACTGCCAGCAGGAGGAGATAATATATTTAAATCCAAGAAGTTGGTAGTGAGCAAGAAAGTTGTGAAGTACATTCCAGGGTTCTTCTACAACTGATTAACATAGGTGACCTGATGTATTTACATGTAAACGTGTTAGTAAAGTCTCTTTGACATAAAATATCTCCCTCTGTTGGTACTGCAGTTTACTGCAACTTCTGCATGCAGGTATATTTCACGCTTTGGAGAGGAGCGAGACGAACACATTGGACTGGCACCTTACATTACATAATTGACTGTTATACTGGCTTAAGACAAGAGACAGGTAGAAGAAAGTCTGAGATTAATAATATTAATTTAATAATTCATATAAGTAAACAAAAAGCTGCTCATTATTAAAAAAAAAAAAAAAACACATACGTACACGTATAAATTATTGGGGTTCACTGCTGCTAGGAATTGGACCTGTGGTTAATTTAAATATGTGGGATAACTTTAACCAAGGAGTGTTGGTTCTTAAATCTAACCAAACAGCACATGAAGCAAGTGAACATAAAGTCTAAAAGAAGAGATTCAAATTCAAGTCAAGAACAGAGGGTTAAAGTTACACATTTTTGGTTTCACATACTATTATTTCAACAGTTTTCTTTATAATTCTTACTGCCGGCTATTATTTAACAATTAAAGTTAAATAATATTTAACTAATAATATTTAATTTTTAAAAATGTGCTTGTCAGTCATACACTATTTAAATAATTGAGCTTATTTTCCATTTCATTGTGTTCAAATATTACTACTGCAGTGAAGATTACTGCAAAAAAAGTGGAGCCTACGGTGTGACTAAATTGATATTCTTTGTTGTCAGTTTTTCTCCTCAAGTGAAACAGGAAGAGCTGGGTGTCTAAACTATAACAAACATTTTTACATTCAGTCATACCTACTTTGTATGATATCACTTATGTGTCTAGAGTAAAGGGATGTTTGTGAACACTGAAATATCTTGTTTCACATCAAAAGCACCTAATTCTTTTTCACTCATCAGCACTTTATTACTATTGCACTCCACCTGTGAAAATAAATGAACCGTTTTAGATCAAAGTAAGACATCTGAGAGAACAGAAATAAATGCCACACACTCCGGTCCCCAAATAGAGTGCGAAAGCAGCCAGGCATGTGACTATTGATCATCCTTTGTGCTGTTCTCTCAGTGCTGATGAACGTATGGCACCAGCAAAGAGTTTGTGAGCTCTCATGTGTAAATCAGTGATAAAGCCAAACCAAGAAGAAAAGCAACTAATTTCTGATAACTCGCAAGGATGAATGGGTAAGACAGAGGACGTTAATTTGTTGGCGCTTGTATAATTAACAAGGTACATTCTGAGAGCAGAACGTCTTGGTCCTGATTAATGAAGAGACGACAGCAGGTTCATTGCACTCTACTTCAGATGGTAGCAATTTAGTGTTTAATTAAAAGTCCATTTTCTAAACATCGTCTCTCAATAAGACAGAATAAACAGATATGCATTCATAGGTTTTTGAAGTCAAGCCTATCTTTATTGTTATGCAGATTCACTTTTGGATTCTATAATGTATCAAAAGCACCAAAATCAAATTAATGTGTTTCAACTTTATGTTTTTTTTGTATTGATTATTATCTTTTTCCAGAGATTAAATGACGGTCAGAAGAAGAAATGGCACAGTGTGTTTATTTCATCCCTGTGTTTAAAAATAAGGGAAGATAAGCTTAATTGAAAGAAAGCTCCACTATACTAGGCCTGCTAGGTGTTGGCGGTTTGACTCCGATGGCCCCAGACCCCCCAGAGCCTAGACGCTGGTAGTGGAGATGAAGATGGTGGCTTGAACAGAGCCTGAGTGTTGAGATGGAGAGAAGGTGGGTTGCACAAAGGTGTCTCCAAAGGAGAATGACAGATGCGCAGTGAGATTAAAGAATGCGGCATGAATGTTGATTTGCCTTGAGAAGAAAAGGAGAAGGTGAATGGATTAGATCAGTGATGTCACAAACAGCTTGACAGCGTGGGAAAGTGGGATTGAGGTGATGCTTAGATTTAGGCACCTGGCAGCGGGCAGATTTGAGACCATAAATCTTCCTTATTGAACTTATGCAAAGCTTCATTACCTGAACCTCTTCTCTGTGTTTGTGCCATCGGTGGCTTTTGTGACATTTTAATGGATTGCCTGACTAATATGGTTTGCTGTGTGGTGCAGCCTGTCCAAGAAGTTTGTTCTTGAGTTAGTGATTAAAATTCTAGTATTTTATCAGTCCACTAATCACCACCAATTAGCCAGTATATGTGCCTGTGGTAACGTCACTAAAAAAACAAAGCAAAAAGACTAAACTAAAAGCTTAAAAAAAAGCATAACCCAAAATAAAATAATTATGTCACGATGGCTACTTCCATCTCAGCCACTTTTTATGGGACTGACTGAACTCTGTCTTTCACCTATAAAAGTAAAGGTGAAGCCTGATAATGACTAAGACTAAATTGATGTACCTGTGGAAGACCTCAGCCTGATGTTTTAGCATACCCAACCCATGTGAGTTACAGAAGGATAGCGTGGCAGAGAGTAGACATAAGTTCCAACTCTTTGGTTTGTCTCTCTGCTTTACAAGTAGTCTGAAGATGGCATCAAAATGCACTACTGGTGGTGGAAGTGAACTTAGGTCCCTTGTACAAGGAGATGTCACTGGGAGGACTTTGACCTTGAAACCCCTTTCTGACCAGCCCATTTGTTGTTTCCCTGGCAGATGGTAATTTATGTAAAGACACAAAAATGCAGAAGCAGTCTGTGAGTTATTATGAGTGATCAAAATTACACTCTTAGGCAGCATTATTTAGCAGACTTTAACCTCCTGTCCTTTTAATGAGAATTTTATTTTCTCTAAATATGATTGTGTTGTTACTTCTCTCATCAACCCTGCATCAGCTATGGAGTATCCCTGGTTGAAAAATGGTTGCCAATGCCACAAAACTGTAACAACAGTAACCAGTAATGGTTGGATCAATTACATGGTTGTGAGAAAAAAAAAAAAAAAACTTTGAAACTCAACTTAGCTGATTTGGTCCAGGTCTTGATCTACGCCAGGGATTTCAAACTGATTTTACATCAAGTACAGGAACATTTCTGTCATTTAAATGTTTATCTATTACTTAACTACTTTAGTGTAGTATCAGTATCTGTGGGGAGGTATTTACGTATGAGGAGGAAATGCTGTAAAATGTAAAAATAGCAGTTAAAGGTTCAAAAATTTCCATTATATTTCCCAAAGCTGTTCATCTTGCCAGATTGGAGTCTCTGCCAGGCTTATTCTGGCCCACGGGCCTTATGTTTGAAACTCCTGATTTACACAGTACTCCATCCAAAACAAAAATCAAGTTTCCACTTATAAGTTTAAGCTTTGACCATGATGAGCACAGGTTTATACTTATCATGAGAAATGCAACAACAGCAACTAAATATCTCCTATAAAGATGGAAAAAATTACCAGAAGACAAAAGAGGTGTATTTTTATTAAACACAACAGTTTCTCCCAGTGATTACAGACTTGGAGTCCAGTGTGATCTTGGTTTGTTTTAAGGACTTTGACTCTGAACATGCATCACTATGTTGTTTCATTTTATTTGTGCATTCAAGCCATTTGTTTGGGAAAACAAACTTTTTACTTTAGATCTTATGCCATGTTCAGGCAACATGATAACAGCCCAACTGTTGTCCAATCCGCAACACACAGAAGGGCGAATGAATGTGGCGCTGTTCATGGCAGCTGACCACTTTATTTCTAATAGCATATCACACTGTATGATATTCAAAGCTGCCTTGGGGACAGCTCACGAGATCCAAAAAGAAAGTCCAGCATGTCACAAATTTCTTTTAAATGTTTGATGATGGTTACAGTGTTTCAGTTGACCAATTTCTAACCCCAACTGTAACAGTGTAGCTGATTGATTACTGATGGTCATTTCCAAAGATCTCACAGAAAATGCAACAGTTATCTTACATTTGATGAATGCAAGTATGTATGAACAAAGGGATATGTTGATAGAAAACCTGAAGTGCTAGACGAGAAAATAACCACATTTCTTTGTCTTTGTTTTGTCCCGTCTCCCTCCCCTAAACCCAACCAGTCACGGCAGATGGCTGTCCCTTCTCTAGTTTGGTTCTGCCAGATATTTCTTCCTGTTCAAATGCCTTTTTTCCTTCTCACTGTTGCCAAGTGCTTTCATATAGGGATTTTGTTGGATTATTGTTTTCTCTATATTTTGATACGGTCTTACAATATAAAGCACTTTGAGGTGACTGCTGTTGTGATTTGGCGCTATATAAATATATTGAATTGAATTAAAATTCAAATCTAACATTAATGTACAAAATGTACTTTACTGTAGCATATCACCTCCATCGTGATGTTATACCAAGCAATGGTGCTTTATTCTTATCAGTGCAGCAGACCTTGACAGGTACTGTACTTGCACTGGAGCAGGTTTTATTGAAGAGAACTAATCTTTGCTCTGGCAGGTGTATATCTATAGCAACAAACTACAGTATGAGAGTGCTACCTCATTATTCTCATTTTAGTTGAGGCAACACTGAAAATGCCATGCTTCTAAATTTGAGTTCAAATGTTTCAGCAGTGCAAGCATGGCTGCTGATAACATTTAATTGATTAGTGTGTGGCAGACTGTTGTTGCTCAATAGTTGCACTTACTTTGACCGCAAATACTGAACTAAATGAACAAAACAATAAATTCTTCACATGACAGTCTTCTTAGGAATTCAATTGTCAGCTGTTAATGACTGAGCTGTGGACTAATTAGGAAATAATTGAAGAGTGATGCACATTCATCAGCAAATAAATTACTGTCGCTGGCTACATTTTGAACTGATCAAACCAAATAGCCCCGAGCCCTAACCCCATTGAAACACCATAGTGTCAGTAGTGAAAAGAGCTGCACATCAGCTCCCCTGACATGTTTGTAAAAGCTATTGTAATCTAAATAGGCAAACAAATTACACATTAAGTCAGAAAATGGAGCTTCCCAATGACAATCAAGCCTATCAAGCTTTACATCAACAACACAGCAAAGAAGCAGTGTCCAAACAATGAGCCCACGGTGGCTCATTATGCAGCCATTTTCAAAGTGATCCAAGGGGAGAACAGACAGGAGTCAATTTCAAGTTGGTATGCATCACATACAAATGCAGATGTTTCTTTCCAACATGGATCTTGCTGTTAAGAAACTGTGTTTACTGACAGATATGAATGTAAATCTTTTCCTGCTTTAATGATATGTATACACACAGTATACATTATACTGTTATATTATACATTAAGGATTTGATATTCCTTTTAACCGACATTAACAGGCAGGATTGCAAAGCAGAACAAAATACTTATTATGCAGATCCTTCCATATACATAACATTTCTTGTCTTATCGACTACATCATCAATCATTTGAACATTTTGCAAATGTATTGATTTTTTTAAAATTACTGGTAATTAAGGTTTTGTTACTGCACCGGAAAAATTTTATTACTTCTGCGCAGTTTCTTACTGTATAGCTATTACAATGTATTATGTTAAGTAAAACCATTATGCTTCAAATTGCAGGGTAACAATAGTATACAGGTGTAGCGCTTGTTTGTAACTATTTGCATCTTTTTAGGCACCTGTATGTCTTAGTAAACAGTATAATTGAGATTAATTTCAGAAGCTGCAAGAAATGTCTTTGTGTCAGGAGACATTCTGACACATTGCTTCTATATGACACAGTCTGGGAGACGCAGGCTGCAGTCACTGCAGTGTAATTGTGCCTAGCAGAGTGAAAATGTCTAATAAACATCCTCTCACATTTAAGTGAAGCATTAAATGTTCTGCTGAGTCAGAATTCAAAACAAAGCTTCAATTTTTTTCTTTTGTTTGAATGCACATACTGGACTGAGTTCAAAGTTTTAGTTTGAGGAAGACCTATTTGACTGTGGAACCAAACCTTAATGTAGACTGAAAACTAGGGAAGTATTGTTTCAATAAGGAAAAACGACTCTGAGCAGCTGCCACGGTCCAGCGGGAAACCACTCACCAGCTACTTTGAAAGTGATGTGATTGTTGTTGCAAGAGCGCCATGTATGAATATCTCAGAAACTACTGATGTGCTGGGATTTTCTCACACAGCTATCTAGGGTTTGCAGGAAATGGTCTGAAAAACAGAAAACATCAAGTGAGTGGCAGCAGAAGACCACACTGGGTGAAAACTTTTGTCAGCTAAGGGAACTGAGGCTACAATACAGGCTCACCAAAATTGGACAGTCGAACACTGAAATTTCCTGGTCTGATGAGGGTTGTTTCCTGCTGTGACCTTCAGATAGTAGGGTCAGAATTTGGCGTAAACAACCTGAGCGCATGGATCCATCCTGCCTTAAATCACCGGTTCAAGCTGTTGTGTAATAGTGTGTGGGGGTTTTCCTTGGCACGCTTTCATAACCAAGCATTGTTTCAACACCACAATTGTTGTTGAGCATTGTTGCTGACCATATCCTTCACTTTATGGTCACAATGTACCCATTTTCTGATGGCAGCTTCCAGCATGAAACATGTCACAAAGCTCAAACCATGTGAAACTGGTTTCTTGAAAATGGCAATAAATTCAGTTCACTTTACTTGAATATCCTCCACAGTCACCAGATCTCAGTCCATCAGAGCACCATTGAAATGGGATCAAACACGAGATTCACGTGTGACGCAATCATGTCGATGTGGAGCAAAATCTCTGAGTAGGACCATTTTAAATTAGCTCTGAAGGCAAAAGGGAGTCCAACACAGTAGTAGTAAACAGTAGCAAGGTTGGAGTGCATGTTGTTGTCTGTCAAAAAACTCTACTGAACTCAGTTGGATTTGATTAGCTGTATAAAACATGTATATGCAGCCTGGATGGAGCATAGCAGTGTATGAAAAAAAGTGATAGGAGCTGTTGGATGTCTGGAGGGAACTTCAGCCTGTTAGTTGTGAATGCTGCATGGGTCTGACAGGAAAAGGAGAAAAGAGAAAAGTCACAGCTCTACCAAAAGGAAAGGTGACACAGCACACCACACAGTTTCATTTTCTCTCCAACTTAAAGTTTTTATAATAATAATAATAATAATAATAATAATAATAACCACACAATTTAATATATCTGGAGAACCCAACAGCAGGAAATGGCAGTGATGAAGTCATTGACATAGTTGGAACAATATTTGTTAGAGAGAAAGACTGAATGAATGAAATGTAATATCCTGTTTGTGGCTGCAAACAACATCATCTGACGGGTCAGTGTAGATAAAGGTGCACACTAAACAGACTGATTCTACACTGCAGACAGAAAAAGCGAGAGAGAGCGAGAGAGCATTATTCATGAAGTGTAAAACAGCCGCCACAAGAATCAATCAATCTTTTTTCACTTTGTGCCACTTGTGCGTCACTGAGCGCGCACGGCGTCCTGCTGCTGGAGGAGAGGCTGCGCATTCATAGCCACAATCAAGCACTGGGAGATACTTGTTCCACACACAGTTTCACTGCGTTTTATTAGTTGTGTGCACAGACGGAACAAAGAAACAGAGATCTTTTTAGGGATGTTTAAGTTGCGCGCTATGGCGCCTGTAAGCAAATCGTCCTTGCCATTCCAGCTGTGCGCCTAGAGCATACCGGTGAAACAACCGAAACCTTTACAACATCACGGGAAAAGGAGAAGAGGATGGCGGCTTCATATAACGGATCCAACATAACGACGAACCACACCAACCAGTTCGTCCAGCCGCCATGGCGCATCGCTCTCTGGTCTGTTGCCTATAGCTTCGTGTTGGCGGTGGCGGTGTTTGGAAACCTAATTGTGATATGGATCATTCTTGCGCACAAGCGCATGAGGACAGTGACAAACTACTTTCTGCTAAACCTGGCATTTTCGGATGCGTCAATGGCTGCTTTAAACACTTTAATAAACTTTATATACGCCGCTCACGGGGAGTGGTACTTCGGGGAAGCCTACTGCAAATTCCACAATTTCTTCCCCGTCACATCCGTGTTTGCAAGCATCTATTCAATGACTGCAATAGCTGTGGACAGGTGGGTTTTTATAAAATGCTGTAAAAGAATATATATATATATATATATATATATATATTCAACAGGTGATGCCAGATGCTTGCCAAGCACCTCATACACCAATTTGTTTTTTTAAAGGTCAGCAGGTAAATTGATTAAGATCTTATTTTAGGTTTAACAAGAGCTTTTAATTTGTTTGTTTTTTTTCTCTCAATATTGAAATAAATAATCACTCAGTGTGAGGACGTTATATTTTTCCAACCCTTCATTCAGTAATGGGAAAATATCCCACTTATTTGCGCAGCCTTAAAGGTAATTAATCATCAGAAAAATATAATATTAGAAGACACTCAGGATGAAACCTTGACACTTTTATCTGGATCATTTTATTTGCCACTCTGGGTTCAAGCAGCACGTGTGGGAATGTGAATTTTGTGATTTCATCAAGCTTAAATCAGTGTAATATCTTGCTTGCAATCAAGCTGCATTTGGCAATGCAACGAAATGTACTAACTTGTTCCCTCATAGAAATTCATTTGGAGTCCTCAACAGTTTAATCTGATGCCTCTGTTATCAACTTCATCCTTGTCCTTTTTTTTATGCCCACTCATTCTCCCTGCTGCACACATTTTTTTTTTTTTTCAATTCCCAATGGAGTAGTCAGGTCGTGATTTGCATAATTGTATTGGAAAGGCAGTTCCTCAGGAGGGTGACTGCCATCTCATACACCTTGGGCCTGTTTCATAGATTTAGTTTTACATTTCAATGCAAGTGAATCAGACTGAAACGGTTGTTTTGGAAAGAGTCTGTGCTGCAGTGAATGACTCTGTGTGTGCCAACACCCTAGAAAAGATCACCCTTTCCTCCTACACACTCTGGCGCTCTTGCTTTCTGTCACATGCACATCTGTTTTTTTCTTTTGCTCATTCACATATCCTCTTTTCTCCATTGGTTTGTTTGCAGTTTTTCTCTTTGACAGCTCTTGTGCTTTGCAGTAATGTGAGAATGCAGTCAACACTATCACCAGGGCTTTGAAACTGATCAGTGGACCATCATACATCATAATGTTTGAATAAAGGGATTAAACTGATGAAAGAAGCAGCCACAAGCTGAACATAATGAAAAGACAAAATCATGTGGAAGCTGCAAGCAAGTGCAGTGTGTGTCTACAGCTAGTGTTCACGTGTCACAGTGTGTTGTGTTATTGTCTGAGGTGTTTTCTTCCTCCAGTGCTTCTCCTTGAATGGAACAATGTATTTCCTCAGGCCGTGCTCAGTTTGGCTTCTCTCTACAGCAACTTACATGCCTTTGTATTTTTGGTCTGCAATGTCCATTCAATTTGTCATCTGCGTACTCAGAAAGAGAACATCGGCATGACCTAGATGATGTAGATGTAACCTCCGGTCATGCTTTTCATAACCCCAGTATGGTGCTGTCTCCGCTCTGATGTCTTGAAATGGCATGAGGCCACAGTTCGTGATCATCCGTGAATTTGTCCTTCCTGCTTAGTCTCCTTGAACAGAGCAGAGAAAAGAAACAGGTTTCTGTGTGAAAGGTAACACCACTGAAGATTTTACAATGTCCCCGAGGTCATTTTTTTTTACAATTGTTTACACCTTATATAATTATTTATTTTTTGGAGGTCAATATTGTAACAGAAATTAATTTCTTAAAGGTGCATGTACAATTTTCTTTGCTTGAAAAGCTTTAATTGGGATTACTTAACATAGCCTTTATTAAAGAAAATGCAATGCAGAAAATTCTAATGATAAAAATATGAAGAAAAAAACCACGGCTAGTAAGAATTAAGTACAAATAACATTTGATGATTTCTTTGTGATACTGTGAGGTTTGCAGACTGATTGAACATTTTTCTTTCGTTTGAGGACTTTTAAGAGAGCACTTGAAATTTACCTCTGTACAATATTTTTGTTCTGAAAGCCTCATCTGAGGTAATCTCTGCTTGTTAAACACATGCTGGTGATTGAGTGAATGTTTACTTGGTAATGTCACACCGTGGTGACATGGCTTCAAAACAATATGCTGTCCTGTGTAGTTTCAGGCTTGACGTGCTTCCAAGTCACACCCAGTAAATGTTCTTTGATAGATATCAAAAAGGTGTACACTTGTGTTATTTTATTTCAGTTTATCAAGTTTGCTCAGTGCCTACAAGTCCATTCAATCAGCTGACATTGTGCTCTGGCACATACTTGATTGGACATTTAACAAGGTCCAGTGAGAAGCAATAAGTTCCAAGCAATTACTGGTGAGTTTGCTGTTATCCCCCCGAATGTTGTGGTCACTGGGGTGAAAGGACAAGGCCTATTTTTTATTTTTTTTTACCATCCTATGAAGATTGAATTAGCAGCTCTAAGCCCCTGTGATCGCTATTGAAAATCATGTAGCATCCTGAGCTGAGTTCATGAAAATGGTAATCTCCTGTCAGTTTTCAGTGTTTCAATGTGTCAGTCAAACAAAATCTCATCACAGCTTTTTAGGAATGAATCACCCATCAGCTTTCCCGAAATTCAAACGCCCCCATGTAATTGGACTTATACAAGACTGCCTTGTGGAAAATGAGGTATATTTTTAATGTTGAAAATGTCACTGAATCATAAGTTGAATTAATGGGCCATTCAGTCACTTCCACTTGTACATTAGTGACATTTTCCACTTTAGAATTACACTTTATCGGCTTGTTAAAGTTAAATGCTTAGGTAAGAGATTTTTTTTCTTCATCACATACAGCAAATAGACTTGGCGCTATCTTTTAAATTTCACACTTTCTCAAATAATTACTTTTGAACTGTGAAATATTGTTCCTGTTCACCTCTTGAGTCTTCTCATAATCCTTGGAACAATTTCAGACCACATATAATGACCACTGATTTTAAGGCAATTTTTGAAATGTTACTATGTGTAAAAAGTAACTGCAATAAAGCAAAAAAAAAATATATATATATATATAAGGATCTGATAAGTCTGACATGTATGTCAGTAATTAAAATATAAACACAGAATTCTCTTTTTAACCTCTTTGTTGTAGGTACATGGCCATCATCCATCCTCTTAAGCCTCGATTGTCAGCGAAGGTCACCACAGGGGTTATTGTTTGTATCTGGAGTCTAGCTATAATTTTGGCTTTTCCCGTCTGCTACTTCTCAACCATCCGAACCATCCCCCAAAGGACAATCTGCTATGTGGCCTGGCCCAGCTTGAAGGATGACCCCTTCATGTGAGAAACATTTACCTGTTTTTCCTGCTATGTCTGAATTTGAATGTGTTGAATGTACTTGTGCAAATAATACAAGTAAGATGAAATAAAGTAATAAATCCCATCCTTCATTTTAAACATCACTCAGTACATTTAAACAAAGTAGAGCAGAGCAGTATTGTTGGAAACACTGCAGGGTAGGGTTCCCATTTGAACATTACGTGTGCTAAGCTCAGCAAAAAAGTGTGATTTTACCACTGTGCAGTGTTTACTGTTGTATTCATTAGCAATATGAGAGTAAAAAATAAAGTTTTTTCAGAGTTAAATAAAAATAGACAAGCATTCAAAAATATCTGTGTAAAAGGTAAACAAATACATAATAAGCATATTTATAGTATAGTAAATATAAAATATAGTAAACACACCACAAAACATTTGTTAATTTATTGTCTTTTTTACACTCCCGGTCTATATTTCTAGAAGGTAGCAGCAAATGCAGTCAAATAGAGGAGAGTGTGAGTGTTCCAAGAATGTTACATTTATCATTTGCAACCAGAAATAAGAGCACAGAGCCGGATATGTTTACAGTTCTACATATACTATGTGTGAGTTATGTATGATTATTTTTTAAATGTTCCCACTTCTTTGACAATTTTTCCACTTTCTTCTTAGGTATCATATCATAGTAACAATCCTGGTCTACGTGCTGCCCTTAGTGGTGATGGGCATTACTTACACCATAGTGGGGCTGACACTGTGGGGTGGTGAGATCCCTGGAGATTCATCTGATAACTATCACGGACAGCTCCAGGCTAAAAGGAAGGTAAGTGGCCTCACAGGAAAAATAATACACCAGCATCTGAAAAATCATGATATGACCTATGGGAACCCAATTTGTAACTGTGAATGTGATAATTGTTGAATGCTTAAAGGCAGAGAATGGAGGATAAGTATTTTTGTGCCACTGAGAATCCTGAAGCTTCAGGGTACTTTCATCTTGCTTCTGTTTTATAACCTAAAGTAAGGCAGCATAAGGACTGCAAACCATGCTGCATATATTTGTCTTTACTGCGCTCAAGGTAGAAACCATTTCAGCATGCACCAAGGCAGAGGAATTTTGTAGCAGTACACATACATTTAGGATTTCCATTTAAACTTTTGTTTTTTATGATATAGTCACTGTGGCTGAAATGTTTTGTTGAATGAGGGAAACTCTCAGACTGCCACCAAACCTAATTATTTTCTCAGGGCCTATTTTGTGTATTTCTTTGGACATGGTGTGGTTAATTTAGCGCTGCCTTGGAATAAACATTCAGTGGAAGTGGATGACAAATAATTTTGTCCTTGTAGTCTCCATTAGAGAATTTAAAGTTGTGAGAATGCAGCTGTTGTTAAAACACACCATTTTTCACAGGTAGCCTTTTCTGCTGCCTGCTGCCAAAAATAATGAATTACTGCTGTAAGGCTATTGAAGTAGCATTTTTCTTCTAATGACTGTAGCACCAGTGACTGTCCAACCAACCAGTCAGTATTAATTTTGAAAACGTCTTTCACTTCAAATGCTTAAAATACTGAAAAAAAGCACAAAAAAGAAAGGAGAGAGAGAGAAACGAACACAAAACAGATCTTCAAACTGCCGTAGAGGTGATTGTGATAAGTTATGTCTTTCATAAGATTTTTAAAGTACAGATTACAGCCAGGTAATAGACCCACATAGACCCATATATGTAAGTTACAATGTAATGCAATTTAAACTTGGATTTTTGCTGTATTCTCACTTTAATAAGTTTGTATTGGCCCCAGTTAGACAGATATAGAGATCAGCCAGCAACCATCCTGCAACCGCTGGTTGCAAGGGAAGAATATGTACTCTCAAACTGTGAACGTGCTAGAGGTTGCAGCCGGTAGCTATGAAATTGCTAGAGGTTGTCACTGTCACCAGTAGTTTTCATGGAAGATGAAAAATGTTTCTGCGAACTCTTGTCAGTTATTCCGTGAGCTGTAGGATATCTTCTTTTCATTTTGTTCATGTGAGATTTCAGGCCATATATTTTAAAGGGTAATGTAGTAAGATGACTTTGAAATGATATTTAAGTGTTTTAGGATGATAGTTTAAGGTATATTTTCTGTTTAAATGATTAAAATATGCAGTTATAAGCATTTTAGAGGGGGTCTCTTTCAGCATACCAAGACATTTTGGACATGCTCCCAGCTTTATGGCAGTCTGAGTTTCTTCCAATATGACTGTCCACCAGTGCATAAAGTAAGGTCCATAAAGAAAATGAAGTGCAAGTTTGGTGTGGAAATTTGACTGGCCTGCACAGAGTCCTGACCTCAACACAGCAGAACACCTTTGGGATGAAGCGGAGACTGCGATTAATTTGTGTCTGACCTGACAAATGTGTCAAAAACACACTCCTGGATCAAACCATAAAATTCTCCCTGCTACTGTCTTCTCTTAAGAATTGGGTGAACCCTGAATCTCAGTTCCTTCCTTTTCTTGCTTAGAAACATCATTAGCACCATTGTTTTTTGTTACAAACTACAGACCACTGTGGCAATCTGCTATCAACCACAGCAATTACAAGGATGTTATGTGCAGCCTCCTCAGTCATGCATGTACATACAGTGCACACATTTCTGTCTTGCAACCAAAAGTTGCCAGAGGTTTTCTGACACATCTCTAGGTTTGTGTGACTGAGGCTTAATGTAAGTGAAAGAATATTTAATGAAGACGCTTTGAAAAAGCAACTACTGTTGGCTCACCCACAAGTACTAACTCTCTAATGCTGCTGCACACTGATCATGCTTTGGTTTAGCTTCAGACCTTTTTCTAATTTCTTTTGTCAAAAATATTTTATACGTCTTTTATAAAATGTCTATTTGTTAACAGGCAGGATCTGGTATTAATGCCTTTCACAATGACTTCAGATTCACTCCTTACATAACACGTGCCAGCAAAATTATACCTATGAAAGAAAAAAGCATATTTACCTGTCTCAGACAACACTAAGAAAGGTAAATATATTGGCTATATGGGAAATCACTGGAGGAGATGTGAGGCCCACTCAACAGTTGAACTGTATTGATCTCACCTTCATTATATTTACTAAATGGTGTGCGTTTAATTTTGTCATCCTATATCACGTCAT
>VURO01030441.1:6007-18587 GCA_015108175.1 Pelvicachromis taeniatus | reverse complement strand
CTATGAGGCACTTTGGTCTATTTTTTTTAATAAGTTTTGGTCCAGTTACTGATTTAAGGAAGAAGGCATGCAGGAGAGAGAATAGCAGGAAACCTTGTCCTCCCACAGCTCCTGTCTGCACCTTTCCGTTCCCATGAATCACCCACGCTGAGCCTTTGCACGCAGTCATCTCTTACCTCATTCTGGTAAGCAGGAATGAGGTAAGAAGTGGAGGAGAGGAAATTAGATGAGAGCGAATAAAGAGGCCAGCAAAACCGAATGACTAGCAGATGTAGCGCTGGCGTTGTGTCAGCTTTTGGCTTTTGTAAAAGAATCGGGAGCAGATTGTGGGTGATGAATCGTGGAAAACCTCAGAATAGAAGAACAAGAGCGGACCGCCTGTGTTGGTCTCACTTTGCCATTCTGTCTCAATTGTGAACTGTGTCTGTTGGGATTAGGGAAACTTGCTGAAAGCTGCTCATTTACATAAACAGTGTGTATGGGTGTGCGTTATGTATATGTTAGTAAGTGCATAGTTTCAGTGCTCATCTCCTTCCCTCACCACCTTAAGCATGCGCTCACAGTCCAAAACCATACTGCACTGAACAACAATGTAAAACACAGGAATGTAAAACTTAGGAATGTAAAAAACATGAGACAAAAGTTGAGAGAAGAAAGGAAAAGTGACTTACATTTGTGAGCCAGCAGCTTATCAAGCGAGTCCCCCCATTTGAGCGCTTCCTCTGGGGTGGGCCTGCAGATGAAAGCAGAGCGATTCTTTAACAAGCCCATTTCAGCCAGGTTTCTCATTGTGTGACCCATCCGCAGAACTTTGTCTATGCTGGGCAGGTGAGAGGAAATGCAGATGCAGACACTTCCTCTATCTCTCACTGCTTCCTTCCACTCTCTAGTCTCTCACATTCAGTTCTACCTCATGAGTGGTCACAACAGCGAGTGCCATGAGTCTGCTCCACTGTAGTGGTGGGGGGAGGCTTTTATAGTTGCATTCAATGCAACTTGGAAGGCAGAGGAGGGGGGGAGTGGCTTCAGCCAGCCAATCAGTATGCGCTGCCTGGTTTAAAGACCTCCTACTCATATCAGTATCTGTCTGCCCCCTGCTGTCTTTCATCCTTTTTTTTTTCTTTCCTTTTTTGTATCCTGCAATGAAGTATGCCTCTTTAACGGCCAATTTTACCCCACTGCAATCCACGTGTCAGGCCTTATTTGGGACAATATTTTAGTTTCATACTATATTCTATTACTTCATCTGACTCGCCAACAACGTTTATTGCACTTTACACTTTTTTCTTCTTCTTCCATCTTTTAAATAATGACACACAAAGACAGATTAACTTCTTTTTAAATCGAGGAGACCAGATAAGATGCACTGCCACATTTAATGTCAGTATCTGATTTTTATGGCAACATTAGCTATACCTTGAATATACTGGGGATGGATATTTACTGTGCCTACTCGACGCCAAATGATCCACACAAATAAATATGAATCTTCTGAAGAGATGAATATAGTTCACAGAGAATTTAAAGAGCTGGATCCAAGCATTATGCATTCCTTCCTTCTGGCATGACAGCCTTACTCACATATATATCCCATTCATTTAACTAATGCCACACTACAAGCACACTCCCATCTCTGCCCACTTGTCTGTCTTCCAAGAGCCAGGTCATCACCAGTTGTGGTGAGATCCAGAAAACCGTCTGACACACACCCACATACACAGGCTGTCAGGAAGTGGCCACTTACTTGACTGACTTCATAGATTTGTCTAACTTCCCGGCTGGGTTGCTTCCTGGGGACTCATTCCTCCTCCGCAGGAAAGCCAGCCGATTCTTCATGTCTTTGGCCCTGAGTGAAAGAAAGGTAGAAGAGAGGAGGAAGTGAAGTGAAGTGAAGAAAGGAAGGAAGGAAAGGTAAGAAAATGAAATGAAGTGGATAGAGAAGGAAGACAAAAGCAGGAGACATGGGATGAAAGTTTGTTGAGTTTCCAAGTCCAAAATCCATAACTGTAACAATCCAACGCATGGAATCAGCAATTAAGCTCCACAGTGCTGTAAATCCAATCCATATAAAAGCAAACCAATAAAAAGCCAGAAAAACAAGGAGGTAAGCGTTATGTACATTCTAGTCTTCAGCCAGATATGTCGGTGTGATGGCACAGAATTCTCCAGCAGCAGATGTCAATTTCCTTTTGTCCCCGTTCTCGTCAACGTCTCTCGTGTCAATCTAATTTCTCTAACAGCCTTTCCTGTAGATGTGTCCCTGGCAGGTTCCTCGGCAGGGACTAAACGAATGTGGCAGAGAAAGAGGAGAGAGACTCAGTCCTCACTCCTCTGTTTCATCACACCATTCTCCATGTGCCTTGAGGGGTTTCTGAGAGAAAACTGACCTAGGGCAAAGGCGCACAGTGACATCCCCAAGTGCTCTCCTGCTTTCATCCAGAAGCAGCACCCAGCACCCTCCTGACCGCCCACCTCACCTGTTTCACCTTTCTCCAACCATCTTACACACAGAGACGCCATGCTGCGCATGCGCCACTTCGAGTCTCCGATAAGGTAGTGCACCAGTCCTCTGTACCCATGGGCCCCCCCAACAGGATTCTACGTATTCCCATAATCCCATGGTGCGTGTCCTGGCTTTTCCTGACCTGGAGCACGTGCTGCCTCATTGGGATGTGACCTCACTCAACACCCATTTCCTGAGTCCCTGCTTTTGATTTCCACTGTGGATTGACTGGCCTGCTAATAATGCAGCACAACGTTGTGCACTGGGCTGGCTCTAATCACTGCAAACTGTCCCCCTGCCAACTGACAACCCCCCCGGAGAGCATGCAGACCCCAAATTAAGAAACAGGGCTTCCAGTTATAGAGAGCTATCATTCAAACATGCACACACAGGAGGACGGAAGAGCTCGGCACTTGCGGATTAGCACAAATATAGCACATGAATATTCATGGAGAGCAATAAAAGAACGGACACACAACCATTTCAAAGAACCCCTCTGCACCTGTGCCAGCTCCTGCCCACTTCACTGAAGCTTTCATGCCAGACAGGTGTTGGAAAACTCAGTCTCCACCAGTGTGTTTGTGTATATGTGTATGAAGGGAGCGCTTAAAAGTAGTGCAGCTGAACAGAGAACAAAGTTAGCCGCTGATTTGAGTTTTTCGAAAGGCTGCAGGACAGGTGAAGGAGAAACATGCCTGAACACATGTAACAAAACGACTTCAATCAATGGTTGGCAAAATGCTAATCGCTCCTTTAAAATCAGCATGAGTGTGACCACAGAAAAGAAGTATTTGCACTCTTCAGACTTTTGGTTTCACGTGGGGTGATTGTGGGATATTCCAGAAAGAATGAAACTGTAAAGAGCTGTAACCTGAAAAAGAAAGTGCTGATGGGATCTGATTATTTATTTATTTTTGTCTTTCTTTTGTTATCTTTCTGGAACATTTTTGAGATGGTTAATATATTCCTGTTTTAGATGTTTTATTTTATTTTAGTTTGCAGCTGGGATGAGTTTCCATGACCCTGGACTGGATAAGAAGAAGGAAATAAATGGATGGATCACAAGCTGCTTCACAGCACATGGTATTCTGATTTCATGCAAACGAGCAGCAGCATTTCTTGTGGGCTTCCTCATTACAAAAACTCACAGCATTAGTAGTGATTCATTTCAGTTTGGATAGATAATCAACCCTATAATTTTTGAAAATATAAGCACTGGCCCTTCTTTTCTAAAATCAGATGCAAATGAAAATTCTGGCTACTACATTCCCTCCTATTCATTTAGAACTACATCATAAGTGCCCTGATGGAAAAATGCAGCCAGTTTTTGCTACAGTGAAATTAACAGGAACTAAAAGTTTCTTTGTTTATCGCTCTATTGCTACTTTGTACTTCCGTTAATGCTAAAATGGTGGTACAGTGAAAGCACTATAGCTGAGACATAGATCTAGAATAATCCATGTGAGAGCTTTTTTTTTTTTTTTGTCAGGCCAGGTAACCGAGGAAATGGAAATCTTTAAGAGAAGGTGACTCATCCATTGATTGAAATAGCACAAGCGCCCTGCATGAAACAGACTCAAATCCAGATGTTTAACTGCTGTACAGGGCGCTCTAACACAGAATCCTCGTGAACCGCTCGAGCTTGAAGGATATTACTGCTGGGGAAGAAAAAGAAAAACCTTGTGCTGTTAAATAAACTCGTAACAGCAGGGCAGGGTTTATTAGATGGTTCTATATTTAGTTTGCACCCGAGGCAATTTACGTTTAAGCTGGACATGTGTTAACATAAAGGAAAGCTCTGTCTTGCAAGTGCAAGTGAGTTTAAAAGAAAAAAAGAAAAAGAAAGGAGCATTTTATAAGAGCTAAAAATTGACTCTTCCCATCACAAAGCTGCTTTATGTATTTCTGTCTGGTTTTATACAAGCTGAGCCCATGTGTCAATAATGTGACAATGATGTCACAACAGTGAAAGGAAATGTATGTTTCTCTTCTGCCACCAAGTGGATGCCACTGGATACTGCACACCCAAGCAGCTTACATCATGTTCTTAAATGATCTTTCGATCCATTAAAAAAAACAAAATCAAATATAATGCCAGCTGTGGAACGAGTGACACATATTACAATTCTGTATTTAAATCAACACAACCTGGAGTGCATTAGCGCTTTGTTTCTGTGCATGCCTTTCAGTAATTGCAGCCTGCAGCCATAAAATAAATTGCCTGTGTGATTATTTGCTCAGTGGAAGTAAACACCACTTCCACCAATTCCAAAAAGGCTTTCATAGTCCTGTTTTTCACTATCTTACAGAGTTAGATTAAGTGAATTGTGCGAACGATGTTTCACAATCACATTAACGTAAATAATCACCCAAACAAAGGAAAAACATCCTGGCCCCCTTGAACCATTAGCACACATAAATATAAAAAGGACAACATAAAAACATGAAGCAGTCATAATACTGACAAAGCCTGCTGCTTTTCACATAAAAAGGCAGAAAAAATTGCAGTTACATAATTTTACGTATCAGTTTGTTCACTACTGGAGATGGAAAGTCTTCTTGTACTTCTTGTAACTCACTTAACCACAATACTGTGCTGAACAGTTATCTATCCGGGGCTCTTTGTACCTCTGCTCTTTATGTGTTAATGGGACACACACAGTCGCAGTCCTCACAGCCTCTGACCTTGAGTACCTCTCTATTTAAAGTTCCTCTCTAAATCGCCCTCTAGAACTATTCTATATATCTGCTGCTTTTTTTGCTTTATTAAACACAGTGACCACTGCAAAAAGTGAGGCGCTGCTATAATGTGTACACACGCTATGCGCCTGCTTGCATCTCTGCGAGAGAGAACACTTTTATGTGCTTGAGTGAAGGAGCAAGAGGTCTTTTTCTCTGCAATTATCTGCAGGTTTTTATGCTCTTTATTCCCTCTTTGCTTGGCTCACATTAGTCGTACTAATAGCACCCCCCTGGCTATTCCTGGTGTTCTTGAAAGTAGGCCGCACTCTCTGGGAAAGGCTCTTGTAGCACATGGGGAGACAGCTGTAGACAGACATATTGCAGAGCAGAGTGTACCATATAAGCACAAGACAAATCCAATCCTCCACTTCATTGCAGTATTCTGCTCACTACATTTATCATAATAACTGTGCTGAAACTTTTGTTAAGCCCATATTTGTGCAGTCTTGTGTACAGCAGATCTTGTTTACTCAAGGCCGTTTGCCTGTGAACTAGATGCTGGACATGACACACAAATAACACTGTGCTGGTACATGTGCCTGTTTGTGTATTTGTGTGTGTGTGTCGCTATAATGGGTCAAGGGTTGTGTCAAAATAACTGTGAGATTTATGTGGGGAAATTGTAAGCACTTGCACTGTAGATTCTTCACTGACAAAACAGTGGTGTCCAGAAACACAAGCCACATTCATCAAGATGATAATCATGGGAATCGTAACCAACAGGAAGCAGCCCTTAAATATTCCTAGAAGAACAATGAAAAAAGGAATTGTCCTCAATTTTGTCTATAAATATAACACCATCACTTCCACCATCTCCCTCAATCAAGGCTAAAAAAAGAGCTCTATTTCTGAGAAACTCACCTTCCTAGCCACAAAGACCACATGAGCGATCCTATTCCTGAAATCCAGGCTGCGTATATTAAGAAAAAGGGACAGCCTCAAGTTAGAAGTAAAAGCTGTTTCCTCCAAAATAGTCTCAGTCCTTCAGCCTCACGGGGGATTCTTTTCCCTCATTGTGACTGTCAAATGAGATCCATGTAGAGGTCAGATAGCTTCCTACCAGCCTAAGAGCAATAATCCATGTGAGACTCAAACCAGCCCCAGCTCACACTTTTCTCAATCTCCCTGCTGATGTTTCTAATTCTTGTTAACAACATCCAAACCACAGTTAAAGCCACACACGCCCACCACAATTGCTCTTACCTCTCCAGGTATTTCTCTGAGAAATCAACCATCGTGTGAAGCATGGGTGCCAACATGAAGGCAGTATGTACTGCATGTGAGTGTGTGTCAAAAGTCCAGGGCTCTGTTTGGCAATCACATTCCTCTAACCCCTGAGAGGCTCTGCTGGAGCTTTATATAGCCCTAAGGGTCTGGAGAAGGCGGACCCTGTACTCGGCTCACTCAATCCACACGGACTGTTTAAAGGCAGATTCCTTCAGTTGGGGTTTTAGAGACTTGGACTTCACTGGAAGATGATCTTCAGTCCAAGGTGACAAGCTGCATCAGAGTGACTTTTTTTTTCTCTTAGCATGGCGCTACAGTGGCCTCTGAGACTGTGTCACTTGGACCTAAAAACAAAAGTAGTAGTTGTGTGTGATGGTAGAAAACAGTTGCACACTAGCCGTCCCGTGTACTGGCTAATATAGACTAAATGTGGACAAGAAAGAAGAATGTGTGCAATCCCATAATGCTGTATGGATTGCTATAACAGAAGCAGGACTCATACAGCATAGCACTGACTGATCACGTACAACTAACAAGCATTGCAGTAGTGCTACCACTGCATGAACCTATAAACTGTAAATACAGTTTCAAGGGTAATGGAGAATTGAGGTTTCATCACTTTAATGTATGATAAAAGAGCCCCAGACATGTAAATGTATTTTTCTTTGTGGTCTTTGATGTGATTTATTAAGCTGAAATATATAGTTTAGTGTAATAATATATATCATCAGCATAACTTGGACTTTTCTTCAAAAATAGGAGCTTTAAGTAGTTTACTTAATCTCAGCAGTAAATTTGCAAGTGTGTCAGTAGACACTTGGCCAATTCTCACACCACAAAAAGTGACTTAGTTCTTGTACCTTGGCACCAATTACAGGGATACTAATCATTTTGCTGGAAACCACTTTATCTGTGTTATATTTCAAAAATGACCTATCTCTATATGGCAATACTAATGAGAACACTCCATATATTCAGTGTCAAATCCATACATAAGTCAGACAGAACGGCAGAAATGAACAGATGCTCATTTGCATTGTGTTTCCAATAACAGTTGTTGGGTATCTTTCTTAATTTTTGTGCCTTTTCCATGTCTGTGCAATTAGCATCTCACTTAGGTTGAGTGAGATCCTGAAGAACACCAAAGTGTAAGTGTTCTGATCCTGAACCTATCAATGTGTACTAGATTTATGGATTTTATTGCTACTGGTTTGAAAGTGCTGTCATCCATTACCTGTGGAATAAAGATACTAGAGAAAATGCTTATTTGAAGAAAGACCATATTTGTGTCTTTGTTATAAATGATGCTCAAGCTAATTTAATATGCTTTTTCAAAGATAAAGAAAGATAAAGTTGTATACACACATAAGACATATGTAAACATAAGTATTAGGAACATCTTTACCTAATATGCTTTGGTTTTGCTGACCAGCCAAGGCACGGACTCTGTAAGACCTCTAAAGGTCCCCTGTGGTATCTAGCACCTAGACGTTAGTAGCAGAAGTCCTGTGAATTGCGAGGCAGAGTCGCTGCAATCTAGACCTCTTGCTGCACATCCCTCTCAACCGTCTCTTCTCTGGTTCGTTGCCCAAAAACACCCTTCTTAAAGTTTTAAATGGCTAATTCTTAGCATGATTTGGCCATATCAGATGTCATTTTTCTGCTTTAAACTAATCTACATCTACTTGCTCAAGTGGCTCTCATGTTATAAATCTGTCTCCTACTTTCAAACTAAATAATTTTATATTTAATCATTTAATTTCTTTCGAGCATGCTTATGCATCATATTTTAATCTATAGCATAGAGGTATTTGGCGAATTCTTATTAATGAGTAGATATTTCCCCTGCTACTGGTCTGCAGTGTGGCATATTGGCAAATGACTGGAAGTGGGTAAAAACTGCATATTTGACAAGAGACTGAAAATTTAGAGTCCTTATTATACTGACTGATGGTGACAGAAGAGAGTTTCAACACTGACTGAAATATAATTTATGAACAAAAGACACCCATTTGTTTTCATGCAACCTTCAACAAGTGTCAGAACCATGCAGTAACAATGCTACTTGCTTAGCCTCTAACACACACAGTACGAACCCACTTAAGCTGAAGGCCATGGATAACAATCAATATCCTTACTTAGAGCAAGGACTGGTGCAAGATTAATCTCCACATTTTGGCTTTCTTCTCAAAACAGTATTTCAATCTCAAAATGTCCATTCTAATCTTAAAATGAGCACTATTTTTTTCTTAATATGGTCCTAATATCCTAATATCTGAGAAAAATCAAGTACAAATTTTTTGGTTCAATACCAGCGTTTTGACAATTACTACTTCTTAACTGTAATCTTAAGATGCTCTAATGCTCTAATATATCAGTGTGACTGTTGGCCAGTATAGAGGAGTTAAAACTGCTGCATGGATCTACTGTAGTTATATGTATTGTTGCAGTATAATATGAACTGCAAATAAATGAAGAGCACTGCATTACATATTGGTTAAAAAAAGAAAAAGAAAGAAAAGACACTTGGCCTGTAGACCATGTTTCAACGTTGCACTTGCCTTGGCTGTGCCAGAAGACAGCACGTGTAGTATTAGTTGATAAAGGTTTTTTCTACCTACTGCAGTCAATCAAGCTATCAAATCTTTTTTTTAAACCAATCTGTTTAGGCACACATTGCTTAGTATTATCAGTTTGCTCTGTGTTTGCGCTCTTGAATTGTAAAATAGGCACACCAAATCTATACTCACATTAAAAGAATAGAACAAATGCCTTGCCCCTACAGTGCAACCTCTTTATTCTTTTCATGCCTGTATTATTCAAACGTTAAAGACAAGCTGGATATGTTTGCAACAGCTGACAAACAGGCAACGTACTCCAGAGCACTGGGAAAAAAAATAGCTGAGGAATTTTAATCACTTAATCTGCTCTTTAACTAAACACTACAAAAAGTAACGGGCTCAAGGACAGCGACTGTTTTATTGTATCCAATGTAAGAAATGTGCTTACATCTTTATGAAGAAGAGAACAACCAGCCAATGAAAGGCTGAGCCTTCAGCACACACATCTTTCACGGCCAAATGCATTCCCTACATGTACACCTTACTTCTCACCTCAAAGAGAATACGAGACGCGCATATGGCTCCATACACCTCATTTACTGCTTCATTAAGCAGTTGATGGGCAGCATTACACTATTAGCTTTAACTTTCACATTTGTCTTTCAAAGCCTGTAGCACATTTCTGTATTTGCAGGCCCGTGAACATGTAGATATGATGCGTGCAACATTAATTAGTCACATTTACACCCAAGAAGGACATCCACAGTTTTTCTATCTGCCTTAATTCATCTAAATTAAATTTTAAAATGACACTCGACATCTACTGGGTATTTGTCCTAACACTCTCAGTCATCAATCCATCAATCCAGCCACACAAAGGGTGTGACTGGATTGATGGATTGTTTAATACATTCCATGCTACAAAGGGGTGTGAAATTGTACACTCTGTTGATTACATTAGCATTAAAAGGCTGGTGAATGAACAGGAGGGTTGCCATACTTGCTGTTTTTCTGCTGAGTTGGGAAAAGTGTAGCCATGCGCTGATTTTTTTTATTTTTTTTTCCTGGGAAAAGGAAAACATACATGGAAATACAATGTATATGGCAAAAACAGAGTTTACACAATTCCACTGAGCTTGAACGTCAATATTTGGTATGACCATCTTTATTCTTCAACAAGCTTTCTTGTCATTTCTTTAAGCAGTTTGTAGGAAAAGTTCGCATTCATTCAAAGCTCTTCTTTGTATGTTGGCTGCCTTTTGTTCAATTCTCTGTCAAGATGATCCCACACTGCTTCAATAATGTTGAAGTCTGGGCTCTGGGGAGACCAATCCATGACTGATAGTTGTTCTTTCCAGGTATATTTTTACTCCATTAGCAATATGTTTGAGATCATTTTCATGCTGAAAAATTAAGCTGTTGCCATTCAAATCTTTTCCAGATGGTATTGCATGGCAGATAAAAATCTGACTTTACGTTTCTGGGTTCATTTTCAATTTTGACAAGATCTTCAGCACCACTGGCTGAAACACAGCCCCAAACCAAACCACAACAGAGCCTCCACCGTGTTTCACAGATGGCTTTAGACACTTACTCTCCTGACCTACTTAATACACAATGATGACAGTTTGAATTAAAAATGGGTTCATCATTCAATAAAACCCATTGTCACTGATTTTTCAGTCCAATTCTTAAAATTTGGCATACTTCATCCCTTTCTCCCTGTTTTGCTTCCTTAAGAATGCCTTCTTGACAGCCAACTTCTGATATGTTCTGATGAGGCTTTAATGAACAGTAGAAAGTTCAACTGAAGGGCCAGATGCGTCTATCAGGTCCTGCATCAGGTCTTCGCTGAGCTTGACTTTCAGATACTCTTCATCTAAAATGGTTCTTTAGGCCTGCCACTTCTTTGTTTGCCCTACACCTGCTGAGATATGCAAAGATTTCCAATAGTAGCTATTTGAAAATCAACTTGTTGCTGCAAAAATACTAATTTATGCCTGTCAGTTTGGGGCATTTTCCATAGTTTTAACTAAAGAATTGGGAACAATTTAAGTGTCTGTGCAACAGGTTACTTTGGTTCTTTCTAAAGATGTCTTTTCTGAGTAGATGCAACATTGGTTCATCCCTTGAATTAGGTGCCTTGTTGATCCTGGTAATTCATAGTTTAACATTAGGTGGTTTAATAAACAGAAAAACATTCCTCTGAAAATATGTGGTGAAAGGACTGAGTAGAAAGTGAGTGAAAATGCAGCCAACATCTAAAGAAAAACCTCAAAAGACCTTCAGAAAGCCTGGAGAATTATTGCTCAAGACCATTTTAAAAATCATAACAGGAAATTCTGGCTCCCTGAAGAAATATAAAGAATATAAAGGGTGGCTCAAGCCTTTAATCTTGATTGTGTACCAAAATGTCCACTGCATTGTACCAGCTTTGAGTACTTTAGGGCTACCATTAATTGGACATGTCTTTTGAACTTACAAGTGGAAACTCTGCATTTAATATAATTGTCAGATCTGTGATGTCATGTCGTTGAATTACCACTTAGTCAAATCGCTTCTCCTTCTCACACATAAATAAAGTCTGTATTGAAAATCTAAATAGCAATGCTCTGTTTTTTTGTGTATCGTCATAATGTTGCACCATTAATTAAGAAGAGAATCCTTATACATTTCTAAATGAGCAATCACACAAAGGGACAAAATACATGGAACACAACAGACATGTCCATGAATGATTTGAATACTCACAGGTTCTTGGATTTCTTCTCCTTGGTTCCTCCAGGGCCGACCTCGCAGCTACAGGGGGATCCAGCACTCAACTGAGGGGAGAGGAAGGAGAGGACACACTGCATCATCCACCCTCCACACAGAAAGAGAGCCTTGCAGGCTCCTGCAGAGACTGTAGCAAGCTCAGACTACCTCCAGTTGGCTATGATAATCCAGTTGGCTAGCAAGCAAGCAAGTCCGCAGAGTGTCCTCATCAAAAGTAAGGCTAGTCCAGGTAACATACAGCCAGCCTCCAAAATGGTTATTCCATAGCAGCAGTCCACATTGTAAATCCCACAGTGCTCTCTGAGGTGTGTGCCTATATCTCACAGGTACGCTTGGTGTTTGTCTGGGCATAACAAAGTAAGGAAATCTGTGAGAGTGGGAGAGTGTGAAAGACTACAGCTGTTGTTTCTGTTGGCCTCCAACTGTGCCCTAGGTTTGAAGTGTTGAGCCAAGACTCCGGGTTTCACATTACACTTTCTGCCAACCCACCATTTTGATTGGTTAAGGGAAAAAGGAAGTTGCTTCAGGGTGGAGAAGGGGTCAATCTCCACTAATCTGATGGTCTGAAACTGCCCCCATTGTATGTATGAGTGAGGCTCTAAATAATGAGCCATTGTATTGCAGCAATACACATCCGAGCTAGATCCTGGCCAGCTGGTAACAGATGGCGTGTGTTTTCTATCTTTGAGGACCCCCAGCTTGCGTTTCAACCTTGAGAGTGAAGGCTTTTTTTCCCCTTTCTTTCTTTCTCTTTTTTTTTTTTTCTTTTTTT
>VURO01030435.1:0-16259 GCA_015108175.1 Pelvicachromis taeniatus | reverse complement strand
CGACAAACACACATATTAAATGCATCCTATCCAACTTTTGTAAAATGACTTGCATATTTGATTATTCCATATGCTGGTTTTAGGCTACGGGCTCTAAGGGACATGCTGGAGAGTGTGGCACGAGCTGAGGACATTGTGAAAGTTTATGAAGCAAGAATGACAGAAAAGGAGACCACTTCTCTGTCTCCTCAGGAAGTGGAGGAATATATGTCAACTCTGAAGGTATTGTTTGCAAGATTCTGGTGTTTTCCTTCTCTTTGATAATGGTATTAGTATTGCAATTGTAAGTAGCTATAATGACAACTCATTTGTAAATACTGCCCTATTTTTATTATATCCGTTGTGCTGTGACATATGCTTTAATTCCCCTTATTAGGCCTATTTTGATTATATGGTGGATGCAGTCGTGTGATAGGTGTTTTGTCCTGTATGGATGTGCAGAATATCAAAGCAGAGCTGGATCAGAAGAAAGATATTCTAAGTGCTATGGAGGCAGAGTTGTCCAAGGCGAGCCACTGGAACAGCCAGGTGGACGGATCCTCCCACAGGTGTGACCTGATGCTGATAAAATGCACAGAAGATGTGAGCATGCTGTCAGACCGCTGGAGACGAATCCAAGGACAGCTTAATACTAGGTATGCCGCTCTGTCAGTTTTTTATAATAACTCATTGTTAATGTCAAATCGAAGAGTTTGTGGTCAGGCAGTAAATAACTTATTCCATATTCAACCATATGTATATATATTTGAGGCTGCCAGTAAACATCTGAATCTATTTTTAAAACATTTTATTCACATACTGCAATTTGTGATTGATAGAAAATGATCAAGCAAAGCACAAAAAATTTGCTGCTTGTGTTTTTTTTAGCGCTTTTTAAATGTTATAATATTACTGAAATGTAACTTTTGGGATATGGATTCCTGATTGAACAAAACAAATTATAAATTAAAAAAAAACTTGTAACCTTGGGCATGAGAACGTTTGAGTAAAAGGGAACTGGTGGTCTCTTCCACTTGCTCAGAATACAGGATCTTCAGTCATATCTGCCTCAGCTGCAACACTACCAGCAAACCAACACCTCCATTCTTGAATGGATTGAAGCCACGCGGAGAAAACAAGTGGCTCTACAGGCCACCAAGATAGAAAATGTTCAAGCACTGGAAGGCCTCATTAACAACCAGAAGGTAATATGCTGAACATTTGCTATTATTGGAGTTACTTCCAATAATTGTCTATTAAGGTGTCAAACACCTGACATCTGTACTTTGTGGGTTTCTTTAGGCTCTGAATGCAGAAATCAAGGGGAGGAGGGAGACAATAGATAGTGTGCTGAAAGACAATGAGTCTTGTGTAAATGCTATCAAGGTAAGTAAGTCAATAACCAAGTGCATTTGGCCTCAGATTCATTAAAAGATCAACTTCCTTATTTATTTTTATTTTTAACAGGACTATGAAACAGACCTTGCAGCTTACACCTCTGGTTTAGAAACGTTGCTCAACATCCCTGTGAAGAGGACAATGCTGAAGTCACCATCAGTGGATCTCAATCATGAGGTAATGCAACTGTAGTAAAAAATGTTTTGTGGAAATACTGGAGCAACTTTAGACATACAGTTTTAGTAAATTACATGTTTTTTTTTCTTGTAGGTTAGGGTTAATTTTTCAGATTTTTATTTTTAAATTAAATATAAATTTGTCTGTCTCAGGCTACCCAACTGCAGACTCGTTATATGGAGTTGCTTACCCTTTCTGATGACTACTACAGATTCCTGGGAGATTTGCTCAGAAACATGGAGGAGCTGAAGGTATGGATCTCCTATGCTGAATATTTGAGCTGCTTTGTATCTGTCTTTTATCTTATTGGAGGTGATCGTGGTTTTGTTTCTTTTTTTTTTTCATTTTGCTTTTTTCTTTTTCTTTATGATGTCTTATCATCAACCTGCCCAGGGACTAAGAATGGGAATTTGGGGTAAATCTGTCACCTAAACTTTGTTTTACTTTAAAGTTAAAGGAACTCATTCATACCTTCCAGCAAACCATTGTTGTTAATGACATCACCTGCAGTCAGCATTGTGTTGCTCCCACTTACATGCATCTTTTGCTCATGAACTCTGTGTACAAATTTGCATCAGCTAAAAGAATATCGAGACACACAGTTCATGCAACAGTGCAATGTTACTGACTACACGAACTGACAGACTACAGATGCTATATACATGAATTTCAGTATAACGAGAGTAAAGTTTACTCAGATATGACCAATTTCAGGTACATATTGTGTGGCTAAGTTACAACTAGCCATAATAAGCAACTAACTATCCACTATGTTGAATATTAGTATTCTATCGAAAGCACATTTTTGGTTCCTAAGTCCTCACATAGGACAATAGACTGGTAGCTGACTCCCAAGCAGTCCACTTGGTAAGGACAAATGTGTATTCCCATTCAGATACTAACCTGGCACAAAGTTGCTTAGCTTCTGAGATCAGATGGTATCACGCTATGGAAAAAGTTTTTTGTTCAATAAGACGTAAAAGACAGAAAAGTTGGTGGAGACCACACAAGACAGTCTTTTAATTCATTAATTATGGCGGCAAATGAAACTCTACAAGAACACAACAAACCCCAACAATCAGATGAGATGACAACATCCTGCCCACTTCCTGTAAACAAGCATTTGGTGACAGTGGGAAGGAAAAACTCCCTTTTAACAGGAAGGCACAGGGATCCATCTGTCACAAGTGGTTGGGGGGTACTGGATTTGCCACGATATGAATGTGGTGTTAATGGGGTTATGCTAAGCAAATGTTATGCTGGATACTTGTTAACCCCAACATAAGTGGATAGAAAATAGTAATTAATGAAAGTTTAATTTAAACCCTTTTTAAAAATACCTTTGCATTCATCTTTACTTTCTTTCCTCCAGATTCGTAACACCAGAATTGACCTGTTAGAAGAAGAACTTCGCCTTCTGAGAGACGATATGAGAGACCGCAACGCCAAGAACAAATCACTGGAAGATGCTCTTTCTCGTTACCAGCTGGAGCTGAACCAGTCAAAAGAACAGTTGCTGTCAATGGAGGAGGTGAAACAAAGTGCGTCGTTGCAGTGCAGTGCCACCAAGGAGAGCCTAGATAGCACACAGAGCCAGCTGGCAGGCCTCAGAGATCAGGTGGAACGTCTCAACTACTTGCTGGATGAAGAAAAGAGGAAGAGGAAGCTAGCAGAAGAGCGCTACACTCAGCAGAAAGAAGAGTATGAAGCAGTGCTGAGAAAGAGGCAGAACGAGCTGGAAACAGTCAGTTGGTCCAAAGTGGAGGTGGAGAAGACTTTGTCAAATAAAGAGCTTGAGATTGAAAAGCTCCGGCGACAGCTGGCTGACGAGACAGCAAGGTTCATGGAGCTACAGAAGGAGATATCAAAGGTAAGGAGCCAATACAGTACGGAGATCAATAACTTAAAGCTCAGCTACGAATCCCAGATCCACGTCAGTCATGCAGACATGCAAAGGCTGGCAGCTGAGAGGGACGAGGATACAGTGGCGCTCCAGCTGCAGTATGACAGGATGGAGGCAGAGAGGAGGAATCTTGAGGAGGAGCTACGGAGACTCCGAATATCTATCAGCCAGGTTGAGGAGCAAAGGAAGGCAGCAGACGAGGGAGCTCACAATCAGCGAGCTGTAATCATTGAGGAAGGCCGCAAGAGGAGAGAATTGGAAAGTCAGGTGGAACTGTTGATGAGGCAGAGAGATGAGGAAAGTAGCCAGTATAGAGCAGAGCTGGCTGAGGTTAGGAAGGACCTGCAGGAGACGAGCGACCGACTGGCTTATGTCACGCACAGTCTAGAGGAGGAGACCCGCAGAAGACAAACTGCAGAAGAAGGGCAGAATGTGCTTGAACAGACTCTGGCCCAGATGCAAGTGAAGCTAACTAATTCATCAGTGGCTGTAACCCAGGTACGGGAGTACAAGGATGAGCTTCAGAATCTGCGATTGGAGCTGGAGAGAGAAAGCAGGGAGCGAAGCAGAGTTGAGCAAAACATGAAAAGCTTACAGGGACGCATCAAGGACCTCCAGGCTGTAAGAGATGGACTTGAGAGCCAGGTGGAGAATTTGCGCCAAGCTAACCAAGAAGAAGTAGCCAGAAGAAGGCACATTGAATCAGAGCTGGAGAAGACCAATATGACCCTGGCAGAACACAGCAGCACTGTTGTTGCACTACGTCAAAGCCAAGAACAAGCCAGCAATTCTGAAAAGAGAGGTGAAGAAGAGCGGCTTCGGTTGCAGGAGGAGCTAGAGAAAAACTCGAGAGAGAAGAAAACCTCTGCAGAGCACATCACACAGCTGAGCTCTGACCTGAAAGCCTTTCAGCAGCAGCTGCTTGAGGAGCAGCTCAGAGTCAAAGAGGCAAACCTTAGGAATGAAAGTCTTTATAAAACTATAGAAGAGAAAAGCAAGATTCTGAATGCGAACTCAGTTGAGCTTGAAAGGCTGAAGGAGCTGACAGAAGCTCAGACCAAAGAGAGGCTGAGGCTGGAGGAGGAGCTAAGGACAACACGACATGATAAAGACGAACTCTTGAGAGCCAAACAGGGAAGCGATGATGAGCTCTCCTCGCAGATTACTGCAGTGGAGCTGCAGCTACAGGCCAGTGAGCGCAGCAATTTAGACTACCGCAACCTGGTCTCCGAACTCTCCTCTGAGCGGGAGAAACTCAAAGTGGAGACTGAGAAAATACAAACGCAGGCCACCGAGGTACATGGAAGTTTGGTGCTTAGTCCTGGACTGTTCTCGTCTTTCCAAATCAGAGTCTTCACTTGGAGCATTCAAGTAGCAACTGTAGCTCTACCTAGTCTGAAGCAAAACCTTTCCTTGCATGCTGGAGTGCCTTTTGTAGACGCAACTCTGATTTGAACACATACCATCTGTATGTGTTTGAATAAACTTGCACGTGTATAAACTTGCATGCAAACATAATCTGCGCCTCTCTACCTGGCAGCCTCCCTATTCCACTGTCTTCCTGTCCACATTGTGGAAATATGGGCAGTTAAGGGTTAGAGTTACTGCTGTTTGCTTGCTTTTTTAGCTTCACTTTATTTGACCATAATGATCAGCACCATCACTGCTGCTGTTTTTCTGATCTACTAGATTCAGATCATTGTTTCTTATATTTTTTAGAACATTTTAATGGGTTTAAAGATGCATTTTGCAATCTTGTAAAACAGCACTGGCATGACGTCAGAAATTTACAGTTTCCAAAAATGCTTATGACAACTCCTCTTGGTAACTAAAATCAGGTGATCACGATTGGCTCACATCTGTTGGTTTTATGTATCTGTGCTGTTTTGCAAATTTGTCTCGCTTTCTGGTTGTTGAAGGGAATTAGACATTTTTTTTGTTATATCACTTGTATAGCAAACTGAATGAGAATTTGGCAGAACACACACAGACTTGCTTTTAATATTTGAACTTTTATCACTAGTGCCAGCTTTTCTTTGTCAAAATTTGAGTTGTAAAGACAACAGAAACTTCTTTTGAGAAATTACTTTTATTGTTACTGAATAAGCTGTGCGCCCAAATATTCTTTCAGCAGAAAGAATTCTTGCACTCTGAAAGAATGACAAGAGCAAGTATGTGTGCTGTCCTCAATGACCATTGATTGTATGACTGATGAAAAATACAAAAAAGGAAAAGAAAAAAAACGAGGTTCCTCGTCTATACTGTTGATATATGAATATTTTTAAGTTGAGTAACGTCTTGTTTCTTTTCTTTCTCTTATTTGTCTCTTTATTTCCTGCAGATAAGAACCACCATGCAATCCCTTCAGTCCCAGTATAGTGAAATTGTAACCGAGAGAGACACTTTGTTGCTGAAATTGCAGTTGTCAGAAAAGGACAAAGACCACATCTCAAGACTAGAGGAGGAACTCAGCCGCATTAAACTGTCCATAGAATCTGAGTATCGCATAAAGCAGCGTCTACAGGAGGAGAATGAAAGAGTGAAGAGGGATTTAAGTTACTGGAAGGACCAGTGTGATAGTAAACATGGCCTGATTAGGCAGCATGAGACAGACAAGGATATTTTGGAGAGGGAAAAGAATTCTTTGAAAAGTGAGATAGAAAGGCTAATGAGAGAGTTACGTGAGCTTGAAGAATCATATAAAATTAAACTGTCAGCCATCCAGAAAGAATTACATGAGGTCACCATTGTCAGAAAGAACATAGAAACTGAGCTGAAGACTGCCAGAGAACCTCCAACCTTGGATGCTTCCACTCTGATTTTTGATGGAGTCCGTAAGACAGTAACAGCAGACCAGTTGCTTGATTGTGGTGTTTTGGATAAACAAACGTGTAACCAGCTGGTGAAGGGACACAGGACTGTCCCTGAAGTGTCTGTTGACAAAAAAGTCAATTTAAAAGGTACAGGCCCAATAGCTGGGGTGGTAATTGAAGGTCCAAAAGGTCCAGGCTCCCTTTCTGGACCTCTTTGCAAACTGACTTTCACCGAAGCCAAGAATGAAAATCTCCTCCCAGCAGACTCCATCGATTTGCTTCTGGATGCTCAAGCCGCTACAGGACACATCATTGACCCCAGAACTAATCAGAAGTTGACAGTTGAAGAGGCATGTAATCATGGTGTGATCGATGATAAGGACAGAGAGAGGTTGCTAGCAGCAGAAGCTGCAGCTGTAGGATATAATGGGCCTGGGACAAATAAACCTCTTTCAGTATTTCAGGCCATGAAGATGGGACTAATTGACAAAAACACAACACTGCGTCTTTTACAAGCTCAGGAGTCTGTGGGGGGCATTCTAGATCCAGTACTCAGTGTGTTCCTTCCCAAAGACACAGCCATTGAGCGTGGCCTAATTGATGACAACATATGCCGTGCTTTAAATCAGAGGCCTGAGCTCTACCTGGACCCAGAAAACGAGGAAGGGGTAACTTATATGTCAATGAAGAGAAGATGTAAGGTAGAACCACACACAGGCCTTCTCCTTCTTCCTGTCACTGAGAAGGTAGATCCATCCAAACTTATTTTTGATGGTGTTCGAAAACCTGTCACAGCCAAGCAGCTGCTGGATTGCAGTGTCCTGGACAAGCCAACATTTAAAGATCTAGAAAAGGGGAAGAAAAACATCCCAGAAGTGTCTGTTGACAAAAATGTCAATCTGAAGGGAACTGGACCCATCGCTGGGGTGGTAGCTGGGAAGCAAGGCAAAATGTCCTTGTCAGAAGCCAAGAGACAAATGTTACTACCTGATGATAGTGCAGATTTGCTACTGGAAGCCCAGGCTGCAACTGGTCATATAATTGACCCCCAAACAAATCAGAAGTTGACTGTAGAAGAGGCATGCACCAGAGGAGTAGTGGATATAAGAGACAGAGACAAATTATTGGCAGCTGAGGCCGCTGCTGTTGGCTATAAGGATCCTAAAGTTGCCAAGCCTCTCTCAGTGTTTGAGGCCATGAAGAAAGGACTGATTGACAATAAGACTGCACTACGTCTACTGCAGGCCCAAGAATCAGTGGGAGGAATTCTAGATCCCAATCTCAGTGTGTTCCTGCCTAAAGACACAGCTATCAAGCGCAACCTTTTAGATGAAAACCTTCGCCATGCTCTGAAACAAGATCCTGAATGTTATATTGACCCGGAAACTGAGCGTGATGCCAGCTATGAGACTTTGAAAAAAAGATGCAAGATAGAGCCTCACACAGGTCTGCTACTTTTGCCAGTCTCAGAGAAACTAGATCCTACTAAACTAGTCTTTGATGGTGTACGTAAACCAGTAACAGCAAAGGACTTGCTTGATTGTGGGGTCCTGGACAAACCAACATTTAACCAACTACTGAAGGGGGAGAAGACTGTCCCAGAAGTGTCTGCAGACAAGAAAATCTCTCTAAAGGGGACAGGAGTGATTGCTGGTGTGGTGGCTGAACCTTTAGGGAAACTGTCTTTATCGGAGGCCAAGAAACAGATGCTCATGCCCTTAGATAGTGTAGATTTACTACTGGAAGCCCAGGCAGCGACAGGTCACATCATTGATCCCATATCCAATCAGAGGCTGACCGTAGAAGAGGCGTGTGCAAGAGGAGTGGTGGACAGTAGAGATCGAGACAAACTCTTGGCAGCAGAGGCTGCTGCTATTGGCTACAGAGACCCTTACACAACCAAGCCTCTTTCAGTGTTTGAGGCGATGAAGAAGGGAATAATTGACAAAAAAACAGCACTACGTTTGCTGCAGGCCCAGGAATCTGCAGGTGGCATTCTAGATCCAAACCTTAGCGTGTTCCTTCCAAGAGACACAGCTATGAAGCGTAACCTTGTGGATCAGGAACTCTGTCGTGCATTAAACCAAAACCCTGATTGTTACCTTGATCCAGACACAGAACGCGATGCCAGCTATGGGTCTTTAAAGAGGAGATGTAAAACAGAGTCTTACACGGGTCTGATACTTTTGCCAGTCACTGAGAGGAAAGACCCTTCCAAACTCATGTTTGAAGGTGTTCGCAAACCAGTCTCAGCACAACAGTTGCTTGATTGTGGGGTCCTGGACAGATCAACATTTGACCAACTACTGAAGGGAAAGAAAACGGCACCAGACGTCTCTGTGGATAAGAAGGTCTTCCTAAAAGGGACGGGATCAATTGCAGGTGTGGCAGCTGGGCCTTCAAGGAAAATGTCCTTTACAGAGGCAAAGAAAAAGAAAATTATGTCATCTGATAGTGCTGACATGCTTCTGGAAGCACAGGCTGCCACAGGTCACATCATTGACCCCAGAACTAACCAGAAGCTAACAGTCAAAGAAGCATGTGCCAGAGGAGTAGTGGATAAGGAGGATGAATCAAAATTGTTTGCAGCTGAAGCTGCTGCTATAGGCTACAAAGACCTTACTACTGGCAAGCTTCTGTCAGCTGGCCAGGCCATGAAGAAGGGAATAATTGACAAGGACACAGCTCTGCGTGTGCTTCAAGCTCAAGAGTCTGTAGGGGGTATATTGGACCCTGACCTCAGTATATTCCTACCCAAAAACATTGCACTAAATCGGAATCTCATAGATCAGGATCTATACCATGCCTTGAGTCAGGGTCCTGGCTGTTATCTGGACCCAGACACCCAGCAAGGAACTCCATATATATCCCTGAAGAAAAAATGTAAAGCTGATCCAAGCACAAGTCTTTTGCTTCTCCCTGAACCTAAAAAGCCAGCAACTGTCCAGGGGCTTAGGGGCCAGGTGTCTGTTGTGGATCTGGTGGAAGCAAATTTGCTGCAGCGGTCTGATATGGACAAGTTGAATCAAGGTAGATTGACTAGCCAAGAGGTTGAAGAACGCCTACGCTCCTATCTGAGAGGTTCCACCTGCATAGCAGGAGTTTATGATGAGGCCCGTGATAAAGTACTGACAATTTATCAGGCCATGAAAGATGGACTGTTGAGATCTGGGACCACTCTTGAACTGCTTGAGGCTCAGGCTGCCTCAGGTTTTATAGTTGATCCTGTGAACAACCTCTATCTAACTGTTAGTGAAGCCTACAATAGAAGACTATTTGGGCCAGAGTTTAAAGATAACCTGCTAGCAGCAGAAAGGGCTGTGACTGGTTACAGACTGCCTGGTACAGACAAGACTATCTCTCTCTTTCAGGCCATTGAGAGAGGTCTAGTGGAGAAGGGCCATGGCATTCGTCTTCTAGAGGCCCAAATTGCCAGTGGTGGTATCATTGATCCGGAACACAGTCATCGTATTGATGTGAATATAGCCTACAAAAGAGGCTACCTGGATGAGGGAATGAATAAGATCCTCTCTGGTCAGAATGCTGATACTAAAGGTTTCTTTGACCCTAACACGGAAGAAAACCTAACCTACATGGAGCTTAAGAAACGCTGTATCCCCGATAAGAAGACCGGCCTCATCCTTTTGCCTATAATTGACAAGAAAACTCAAGAGTCAACACAGAAGAACACTCTGAGGAAGAGGAGAGTATTGATCGTGGACCCAGAAACCAATAAAGAGATGACAGTCCGAGAAGCATATGACAAAGGGCTTATTGACTACGAGACCTTCCTGGAGCTGTCCGGCCAAGAGTGTGAATGGGAAGAGGTCACTATTACTGCTCCAGATGGTTCTGTAAAGTTTCTTATTAATGACAAGAAAACTGGAAGACAGTATGACATTACAGAACTGCTTGAAAAACGAATAATTGATGAGTCAGTTGTAGCTCAGTATCGTGCTCGAGCCATCACCATTAATGAATTTGCTGATATCATCACCAGTAAGACCAAACATAGCTCATCATTTGGACAACCAGCTTCCTTGGGGACATCTTTAGTGAAATCATCATCAACAACTTCAAGAACACCTTTGGGAACATCTTCAGTGACATCATCATCAACAACTACTAGAACATCCTCATCATCAAATTTAAGAACATCAGAAGCCTCAGTTCCCTCTTTATTGACATCATCCTCACGATCATCCTCACTTGTGTCAAGACCCTTATCACCCACTCTCGCTAAAACGACCACAACAAGGTCAACCACTGTCACAGAGCGAAGCGCCACGCTTACCAGTGTTTCGCAAGACTCACCTGATTTTCTTAAGCAGATATCCAGTGTATCTTTCACTCTGTCCTCTCCTGTTGAAATAGTGGGTGAACAAGAACCCATTGGTGCCATTTTTGACACAGACAACGTAGAGAAGATATCTGTCACAGAGGCGTTAAATCGTGATCTAGTGGATTCCATCACTGCCCAGAGACTGCTTGAGGCCCAGGCGTGCACTGGAGGAATTGTTGATCCTGCAAGTGGCCGAAGGGTCAGCATCCAAGAGGCGTCTCGCATGGGCATAATAACTGAAGACATGGCCACTAAGCTTAAGCCTGCTCAAAAAGCCTATATTGGCTTTGAAGATGTAAAAATGAAGAGAAAAATGTCAGTTCCTGAGGCAGTTAAGGAGCTGTGGCTGCCATATGAAGCAGGACAGAGATTCATGGAGTTCCAAGTTGTAACAGGAGGTCTGTATGACCCAGAAATGGGTGGTAGAAGAACCATAGAAGATGCCTTGAAAATGGGTTGGCTGGATGGGAGAGCAGGCCAGAAGCTCCAAGATGTGAAATACCACACAAAGAACCTAACATGCCCCAAAAGTAAACTTAAGATCTCTTACAAAGAGGCTCTGGATAACTGCCTAACAGAGGAAAGCACTGGCGTGAAAATGCTCCAGGCGTCATCTGTGTCTTCGAGAGGTATCAGCAGTCCATACAATGTTGCCTCTGCCCCAGGATCCACCACAGGCTCCAGGAGTGGCTCACGACGAAGCTCCCGCAGGAACAGTTTAGACTTAGGCTCGCCCATATCCTCATCAGCCGGTCGCTACAGTATTTCTAGCTTCAGCTCCTTCTCAACCAACAACTAAATTGAGAAAATAAAAGCAGGGTTGTGCTTTTCTTGCACACAAATCAGAATTTGTCAAAAATATTTTCAGTGTTTTTGGAAAAGAGTTGTGGAAGAAATGAGTGTTCTGTGTGAGGAGAAATTTTTAATTTAGCAGTCTGAATTGTGAAACTTTCACATACTTTTAGAATAAGCTTTGGTGTTGCTGTGCTTAAAAATCTATAGTTCAAATTATACTGAAAAACTGCAAGATGTTTGTTTTTTACTGGACAAAAGTATTAATGGTATCCAAAATAAGGTGTGTGGATTAAAAAATATAGTTCATGTCAATACAACTTTTGCTGTTTCTTAAATACCCCATATTTTCCTTTGCATTTTAATTTGTCTTTCAAAAACTAATGAAAATGTCATTTTATATGCTTTGAATTTGAAAAATAATAGAATAGTGTTTACATTTATTTGACATCTTGTGTGTTTGGTTTACAGGGAGGAATTTATAGTTGGGTTGCATTGGCTTAACTGCTGTTTTTTCATCGTTTTCATAAAGTCATCATTTATTCATTCATTGGTTTCTTGCTCTTGAGTGCTTCCACTTTTGTAACAGTTTTTTTTCAGTATCTCAAAATAAAACTTGAGTTTTTTGCTCACTCTTGACTGTTCTTATTTGTGTTCATCTAAAATACCTTTTGTTGCTGCTGTGTAAGATACATTTATTAATTTGTTTAATGGATTTTTTTTGTTTGATTTTTAACTCACAGCACACATAGGGAATTTCTTCTATATTAAATACTAAATGAAAGATTAATAAATTAGAGATATTTGTATGCAATTACTTATGTCTTGGTTTTATCACAAGTAATCAAATGCAATATTCAGATTAAGTTTTGATTTAAAAAAATAAATCTGAGCAACTGGTGTTATGGCAGCCAAAACAGTTAACACATGGCAGATGCATAAAGTAGAAGAGTATTACAGAATCTGACAAAATATCTCAAAAAGGTAAAAATGTCTCAGTTAAGTTAAATAAAAAATATAGGAATTCTAAACTAAAAAGTAACAATCCAAATAGAATTCTAAGTGGGTTATGAAAGCTGTGGCACACCTTCCCCTTAAAGAAAGAAGCTTGTTGATTTTTAATCAGTTATTTCTTTATAATATAAATAACCTGCAAGATAAATATCAAGAAATGCAAGGCAAGCAGAGCAGAAAGTGCAATCATAAGTGAGGCGTGACAGTGGCGTGGGAATCTATATTTTCAAAATTAAATTACTTTTCATATTGGGAACGTTGCTTCCGATTTTATTTTGACAGTATCACCCGGAAGCGTTTTCATCATAACATCGTATGGCCCCGGAGGAAGTTGTCAATTTATCTGTTGAACTTTTATCTGTTTAAATTGTGCTTATCACTGGTTGTGACGGCCACTTTAATACTATTTAGTAGTCGCTCAGATAATTTTAACCTTAGAGTATTTCATGCTTTGAGTTGGTTATGTGTTCCTAAGCTAACGCTAGCTTGTTTGCTGACGTTATGTAGCAAATAGCTGTACGTGTGTAGGACGGTCGTCTGTATTTGTCTAGCTCATGGTCGCGGGAGCCCGAAACGCTTTGGAAACGTCAAGGTAGGATGTGTTTTCAGGATGTGTGTCTGTGTTCCAGCGAACTGCAGTACCTAACTTTTTTAGTCCGCCGAATTAAAAAGATTTTTCTGTTCTCCCTCAAGCTGCACATCAGGACGGGAAACTGTCTTGTGTCCATTAAGGTTAAAACAGAGTAATACTTAAAGTTTTTCTTTCTTTAGTTTGAAATACACATGTTTCACTGTCCAGGCGGCACCATGGCTGACGACCCTCAGAGAAACTTCCGCTCTGCATACTACGAGAAAATGGGTTTCAGAGGAGTGGAGGAGAAGAAATCCTTGGAGATACTGCTCAAAGACAATCCTCTGGGTGGGTAAAGGATCGCCAACAGCGGAAAATTATCGCTCGTGCTAACATGGTAGCATCAGTGTAAAGTATCTTGTCAGCTAAGCATCCACATCACCATGAAAATAACAATATAACTGTAAGTCAATGCTATGATATAACATAATCTTACGACCACTTTATTAAACTCACCTGTTCAGCTACTCATTACCGCAAATATTTCATCAGCCAATCACGTGGCAGCAACTGAATGCATTTAGGCACCTAAACATAATCAAGATGACCTGCCGAAGTTCAAACCGAGTCTTGCAATAGGAAGAAGGGTGGTTTAAGTGATTTTTGAATGTGGCATGGATGTTTGCTATTATTTTTTACCCACACATGCCTCTCTAAGGTTTGCAGACACCCCCCATAAAGAGAAAATCTGCACTGTGCAGCAGTTCTCTTGGTGAAAATGCCATGTTGATGGCAGAAGTCAGAGGAGGATTACCAGGCTGCTAGAGCTGATAGGGAGGCAGCAGTAGCTTAAAGAACCACTCACTGCAACTAGTTGCAGAAGTGCCGATATGAATGCAGGAGGTGCCACTCCTGTCATTGAGAACAGAAAATGGAGAGTATGATCTTCATGGGCTGATAGGAATTGAACAGTAGAAAATATTGTCTGGTCTGATAAGTCTTGATTTCTGCTACAGCATTCAAATGGTAAATGGACGGATGGTCCCATACTAACAACTGAGGATTGTTTAAATGAAGTGCACCTTCTTGGTCATGTTGCAGGTTTCCAAGGAGCAAAAATCATTCCAGTCTTAACATTTTCCACCACAGTGTAAGAATATGATAGTTGTCTCTCACCTGTTCATTTCCTTATTTAAACTCCCCTTTTACTGCCACATATCTCGAACTTGAATGAATAACTGAACAGGATTGTTTTCCTAAGGCATACACTGTAAAATGGAGTACATCTTCTTAAACATCTGGATTTCTTTTACCTTTTAAGAAGTGACTTCTTGTGAGGTACTACTTGTCCTCTGAGACCACAGCTATGCAGCTTTCTTTTGGCAGCACTTTTGCTGATTTAATTTATTATTTTAGCAAATTCTTAATTAGCAAAATAGTATTTTGTTTGTTTGTTTGTTTTTTAAATAACTCAGTGACCAAAGCTTAATCTATTGATTTTTTTTTATTTTTTTAATGTCATATCTGAAGAGTTTTGCTCTCTTACAGATTTAGAAAAGCTAAGCACCTTCAGTCAGCGGTTCCCCCTTCCTTCCATGTATAGGATTCATGTGTGGAAAGTACTGCTGGGTAAGAATCACACGTGACCAGTCGTGCACCCTGTCACCCTCTTCAATTGTGCAGATGCAGATATGACTTGATGGGTAGAAACAAAAAATATGGGAGAGAATCACTTGACTATTGCACTGCACTAATCTAGTTTTTTCAGCTATATTTAAAATATTCATTTTCACTCATTGTGATCTGCAGTATAGACATATGCAGCCATTTTTAGTACACGATATGCAAGTAAACATATGTTTAGTTTACTTTGATTTCTCTTGTTTGGAATGTGTTTATGATGAAAAGGTTAATCTGACCACTACAATTGAACACTGCACTCCTTTTATTGAATTAACTCTTATTAAACGTGTGTGTATACACTACTTAACTAGAATTCATCTGTGGCTGCAGGCATCCTACCTCCACACAGTGACTCTCATGCTCTGGTTGGGGGCTACAGGAAAGAGCAGTATCAGGATATCCTGGAAGCTCTGGAAGTGATGAGATACATCAACTGCTCCACACCTTCCACCCACGTTTACTTGCGCATGTTCCAACTGGAGAGCCAGACCCTCCCACGATGCTCTGAGACTTCACCCCCGGTAAGATAAAGCACATTAGATGATAATAAGCTTAGCACAAAAAGTAAGGAAATTTGTGTTTTGTCACTTATTTCTTTTTTGTAACAGTGCTTCTTAAGGAGAAATAAATCTCACACTGTTCGAAAGCCTGTTTGTTTCCCATTGAATGGTGCCACATTAGGAAAGAAAATGCATTTGTGGATTGAGCAGCAGAGTTGAAAAGATCAAACAAAAGATCATAGCAAGAAAAAGTACATCAAGCAAGAATTCACGAGACAAAACAATTGAAATTATTATGTTATGCTTATAACATATAAAAATTGGAAAATAAAAAAATGTGAAAACAATTTCTTTGGTGTGTGGGGAGATGTTGACATGCAGAGTTTAAAATGGTTTTAATTTTGTAGTGAAGATCTACAGGGGTGGCATGTGCCACCCTAAAATAATCACGTGCCACCCCAGTTTTGCTTATGACAGTGTTGTTAATTAAAATAAGCTAGCATTAGCACTTCGAGTCTAGTACAGTTAACACTGAATATAAAGTCTCAAACTGAATATATTGCATAGTGTTACCCCACCTCCACCACTAAAATGGTTCAGCCCATAGCGCGGATCGTCTTTATTTCTTGTTATCAGTAGCAACTGATGCCTATGATTGTGCCAGAGCACATTTTGAATCAACACAGTGGGCATTTCACATTTTAACACAGTTCAATTCAATTCAATTCAATTTTATTTATATAGCGCCAAATCACAACATCAGTCGCCTCAAGGCGCTTTACATTGTAAGGTAGGCCCTACAATAATACATACAGTGAAAAACCCAACAATCATATGACCCCCTATGAGCAAGCACTTTGGCGACAGTGGGAAGGAAAAACTCCCTTTTAACAGGAAGAAACCTCCGGCAGAACCAGGCTCAGGGAGGGGCGGCCATCTGCTGCGACCGGTTGGGGTGAAAGAAGGAAGACAGGATAGAGACATGCTGTGGAAGAGAGCCAGAGATTAATAACAAGTATGGTTGAATGCAGGGAGATCTATTAACACATGGTGAATGAGAAAGGTGACTGAAAAGGAAAAAGTCAAT
>VURO01030433.1:0-12269 GCA_015108175.1 Pelvicachromis taeniatus | reverse complement strand
TGCAGAAGTTCCCATAAATGTGCAGCACTTGTAGGTTGCTTTGCTTTCACTCTTCTGTCCACTTCATCCCAAACCAGCTCGATGGGTTTTAGATCTGGAGACTGTGCTGGCCACTCCATGGTTTCAAGCTTTACCATCTTGTTGTTTTTCCTGAGGTAGTTCTGATGCGTCAGGATGCCTCTCACTCTGTATAAGTCACCGGCCCTGGATCCAGCAAAACAGCCCCAGACCATCACACTTCCTCCTCCATGTTTGACAGTTGATGGCACACTCTGTGGAACCGTCCTTTCACTTACTCAACGGCGTACAAAGATCCTGTGTGATAAACCAAAGATTTAAAATTTTCATAAAACCTTCTTCCAGTCTTCAGTAGTCCAGGAGCGGTGTTTCATGACCCAGGCGAGCCTCTTTGTCTTACTCTGATGTCTTAGCAGTGGCTTTCTTGCTGCAACTCGTCCTGTCAAACCTGCAGCTCGAAATCTTCTCTTCACAGTTGAAACTGAGACTTGCTTACTACGACTGATATTAAGTTGTGCTTAAAGCTGTTGTCCTGTGAGCCGCCTATTACACAAACTCAGAAATTTGTGCTCTAATTCAGTTGTGGCTTTGGGTTTCCCAGACCTCTTCCTGTCAGAGTTTGCCCCAGTTTCTGAGTGCCTTTTTAAGGTTGAAGGAAACTGTACTCACTGACACCTTGATTTTCTTTGAAATTTCTCTTGGAAAAACCTACATTTTTAAGTTCTATGATGGTCTGTCTCTCTCGCCATTTTTGTAGCAACACACTACTTTCTGCAGTACAATACTGTTCAACTGATGCTCATGAGGGTAGGATACCACAGTATGTTCTACCACTGCTTTTATGCAGACAGAGGAGGTTGTAAGTAATCCAGAAAAGTTGGAACACCTTTAGGAATTAGTAGCACCAGCTTTCAGGGCTTGATCAAACCTCCATTGCGGCAGAACAGCTTTAAATTATACACCAGTCCACTTAACCCCTGACTATGGCACATAGTTTTGCCTCTTTGATCTTTTTTTATGCCACAAACGGGATTGGTTTCCTGTATTACTGTTTAGTTTTAAATGGGTTTGATGTTTTAAGACTCGTAGTGACATGAAATAATGACTCCCCTCAAATATGTCAAACCGAAAGTAACGAGTCTGCTGTCAAAATGCAATGAGTAGAAAGTACAGATATTTGTGTTAAAATGTACGGAGCAAAAGTAAGAAGAAGTCAGAAAAAAATACTCAAGTAAAGTACAGATACCTGAAAATTTTACTTAAGTACAGTAACAAAGTACTTGTTATTGGGGTAGTTGTACCCCAAAGTACTTGTACTTTGTTACTTCCTGCCTTTCCTGATCAGCGATGGCCCACTCCTAAACCATAGCCACCCACATGTAACCCATTTTAGTCCACTTCATTTAACTTAACTTTTTTCTCCACCTTTCTTTGTGCTTTAAAAACTTTACTTTAAAAGTCAGCTATGCCAACTTCAGAGAGCTACAGAAGCTCCTGCCCCTGAGCTTCAAATCAGTCAAAGCCATTACATTGTTTCTGCCTCCAGAGGGACAATGCTTCAGGGAACATTTTAATGTTCTAGAGTCTGATTTGCCAAGTGGATCTCTCTTTTCTTCTGTCTCCACTATTCACTGAGCTGTGGTTTTCATGCTCAACATAACATACAGCCCCAGTGGAGTTTCAACATCGAGGAGCATTTGATTTATATCAGCCTGCAAAGATATACAGGCCCCATTAGAGGCCTTTTAAGGCCCTTACATGATAAATCAAGTGCATATCCTTGTGATGTAATGCATATGTTTAAAAAATGCTACTCTGACCACAATAATAATGTCCTGGCTTCTTGACCTTCTATCATGTTTCACTTTTCTTTCTGTCTTCTGTCTTTGCGGCTTTTGTTGCTTCCACTGTTGCTGCTTTCCTTAGCCTGTTTCCCTCCTCAGGCATTCTGTCTCTCTCTGTCTTTTTCTCTCTGTGGCTTTCTTTTTCCTCTTAATCTTATCCTATTTCCCCTCCTTTGCCCTCTTCCATCATCACTGCGAGACCATCCCGAGCACCAGGAGTGGGGGATTGATTACATTACCAGGCTGGTTTAAGTGGTTTTTCTGAAAAGTTATCATGACAGTTGAACGACTGACGTGTGGCAGCAGAACAAGGATTTTATAATCTAACATATTATGGTTTGGCATGCCAGACCGAATCAAAGATATAAAAACTTCAACTTGGCCAGCGAAACAGGTCCTCTGTTCTGACGTGAAAACAAAAGAAGTTCTTTTAGCCCGTCAATTCATACAGTGAGGTTTCTTATTTTTATAGGTGATTTTTATATAACCTACTTTCATTTGGAAATTAGAAAAAAGAAATGTTAAAGTGCAGTCACTTTTTCCTTCTGATTTTAATCCTTTAAAAAATTTGACAAATTATTTGGTATGAATGATGCTTTTGACTAAATATGTTTACGACAAAACAAAAACCGTATACGTGAGTTTTTTCATTTCCTCCCCAAAGTAAATCTAATCACTAAGCAGCTCCAATTTAAACCATTTTCTTTCATTCTCAGTGACCTGAGCAACAACCAGATATCTGAGATTGCTCCTGATGCTTTCCACGGCCTCCGAGCTCTCAATTCACTGTGAGTAAGCACTCAGCATCTGATTGTGTAAACTGTTGGGCGTGTTGAGAGTGCCTTTACCAACACGTGTTTACATGTGTCTGTCCACTTTATTGGTTATATCTCCATATGTGCCCACTGCATCCATGTGTTTAAGCATCTGTTGGTATGAATAATTGAAAAGTGGTGCCTGTTCACTGTAAAGAGAATTCTCATGAAACATCAGGACATGCGAACAATCACAGCGGGCGGTCAGCCAGTGTCATTGCTGAGGGTGTGTATGTGTGAATAAGTTTACGTGCATATATTATATGTGACAGCCATGTGACATAAATATCTCCTCTTTTGTTCATGGACTGTGAACGTGTGCTTGTGTGGACTGAATAAGACTTACTTTTGTTTTGGTGATGCTAATTTTGAACAAATGCATCTTAATGACTGTTAACAGACTGATGAAGCGTTTTTGATTACAGAACACATTTAGAGACTTCTTTGTTTGTGTGCAGAGTTCTGTATGGTAATAAGATCACTGAGCTGCCCAGTGGAGTGTTTGATGGTCTGGCCTCTCTGGAGCTGCTGTAAGTCCAAACCGCACCATGCATATATTTGTCTGAACTGACTGTGTTTTAAACAAATCCTTTTCAGGTGTCAAATATTTTAGAAAAAGCTGCATGGAAGCTAATGCATGATTTATATGTAGTTTTTGCCAAATTAAGTATGTAAATCTGCTTCTCATAAATGACTTGAATGTTCCCTTTGGTAAAACACCGCTGTACCTATGATGAAGTAGGTAAGGTAATCATGTAGACAGAACTAATAAAGTAATGACGTAAATCATTTGATAATAGTTAAGAAGTGGTGCTCTGTATGATGACTGAATAATCTCACAGTTGTCTTCTTTCCTGAACATTAATTATTTTCATTTAGTAAGTATGAGGAGATTCCATGTGGTAGTGTTAAACGCTAAACTGCTGGACCCTGTGACAAAAAGGAAATGGAGAGAAAGCTGAAAGTTAGGGAGACTAATCCTCTTCCTGGAGACATATGCATAGAATTCAATGTAGGTTTGTGAAAACATAATAATACTGTGTGTGTGTGTGTGCACATTTCTGCACAAAATCCTTTTTAAAAAATCTCAGTCATTGTGTAATTGTACAAACGTGCATTTTTATCCATGAATGGATGTCGACACTCACAAGACCAACAAAGAAGTCTTAAGGAGTTTTATCTGTGGTTGTACTATTGGCTGTTTTATGCACACATCCTTAATACAGCAGGCTCCTGGTGTGATTTAAAATACCACCCTTCTGTTTTTTGTTTGGTTTTTTATTTTGGAAAAAACAGGGCTCCAATTTTGGGCATAGAACACAAAATGCAGTTGCAGCACTTTTGTTTTTAAAATAAGAGATGTTTGCAAGTATCAGAATCAGCATATTTTATTCATCTCCAGGGAAATCCTGTGGGTTACAGTTGCTCCAATACAGTAACAGTGACAGACTAAACAATTTAAAAATATAATATGTTACATCTTACAAATTTAAGAAGTAGCACAATATATACAAATCACTCAATAATAAATATCAAGGGTTGACAGAGGTGATTATGAATACATATCAAGACTGTTGACAGGAATCTTACAGAAAAGTAGAAAAGAGCGTGTGCAAAAAGTGTGTAACTTTTACAGTGTTTACAGTGTGTTAGATGGAGGAGTTGTACAGGGAGATGGCCACGGGCAGGGATGGTTTCCTGTGTCGTTCAGGGGTGCTTTTTGGTAATCTCAGTCAAATAGAGACAACTCTGGCCCTTCTTGTAATGTGCAGTGGTGTTTTTAACCCAGTCCAGTTTATTGTCTATGTGTACTCCAAGGTATTATTTATAAGGTCATGGTTTTCCTGGTCTTCTTAAAGTCCACAATCAATTCCTTGGTCTTTGCCACATTGAGCTGCAGATGATTCACATAACAAAGGAGTTAACCACAGCCCAGTACTCTGTCTCATCACCCTCACTGATGCATCCAACCACCACTGAGTCATCAGAAAACTTCTGAAGATGGCAGGTCTCTGTGCAGTGGCTGAAGTCTGTGGTGTAGAGGGTGAAGAGGAAGGCGGAGAGGACGGTCCCTTGTGGTGCCCCTGTGTTGCTGTGGTCTTCCTGTCAGCTAATCAACAATCCAGGACACCAGAGAAGCATCCACCTGCATCGCTCTCAGCTTATCACCTAGGAGGGTTGGCCCGATGGTGTTGAATCCACTAGTAAGCATTCAACACTAGTAAGCAAACTGAAGGGGATCCTGATGCGGTCTGACTATTGGTGCTGGTTCAGGATGAGTCTTTCCAGGATCTTCATGACGTGGGAAGTCAGTGCCACAGGCCTGTACTCCTGGGGGCCACTGGGACGTGGCGTATTTGGTACAGGGATGAGGCATGATGTCTTCCACAGCACTGGGACCCTCTGCAGGCTCAGACTCAATATGAACAGTTTATGAAAGGCAACAGTGCTTTGTGGTGAGAGAGGGAGAGTCAGTGGTGTGGCTCTGAATTTCAGGCTGACTACAGGTGAGGCTCTACAGGTGTGAGCGCTCACTGCAGTGTCAAATCTCTTGGAAAAACAAATTTAACTCGTTAGCTCTGTCCTCACCGCCCCCAGCTCCCCCGCTGCTGGATGGCCAATCCAGTGAAGGTCTTCACCAGTGATGGTCTATTTGGATGCCGACCATATTCAGAGGAATGTCTCCATTTTCTTTGTTAAACCACTAATCCTCAAACTCACCTATGAATCATTCAAGCATAAATAGGTACCTAATTCCAGGGATGAACCAGTGTCGCGTCTACACATACCAGACAAGTAACCAATTTTAAAATTGTATCTTTAGACACTTTGTTACTAAATGGTAAATTGACTGATTCTTTTATAGGGCTTTTGTACTCAGGCACTCAAAGCACCAACAGGACTCAATTACCTGTTCACACACGCATTCAACAATCACTTTTTTCTAGCTCTAAGTGCCTTCTATCTAACATTCACACTCCATTTAGCTAATCAGGAGCAACTGGGGTTGACTATCTTGCCCAAGCATACTATGGCGTGCAAACTGGAGAAACTTTTTGATTTTTAGTTGACCTGCTCTACCTCCTGAGCCTCAGCCAACCACAAGCAGCCTGCTACAGGCATCTTTTACAGGCTTAACAAGGGGATTCCTAGATAAAATAAAGGCTCTCTATCAGGCAAGAAATATAAAAAGAAATTATGGGTGGCTCAAGACTTGCATAGTATTGCATGTTAGATGATTTATTCTGAGTATTTTTTATAATAATTATTTTTTATTTCACTAATTAAAGTCAGTACTGTCAAACTGCAGAGTGTGTTATTGGTCATTTGCTGTTTCTAATTGATCATTGTCTACTGTATTGCTTAAGGTTACTGAACGCAAATAAAATCCACTGTATCCGAGCCAATGTGTTCAAAGACCTGGAGAACCTGGCGCTTCTGTCGCTGTACGACAACAAGATCCAGAGTTTGGCCAAAGGCACCTTCAGTTCACTGCGCAGCATCCAGACACTGTGAGAAAATGCCTGCGTGCTATTTTAGGTCCTGTTACACTCTATTCAGTCTGATCTGACTGATGTTGTTCCCTTTTGTAATTTCTCACCAGACACTTGGCCCAGAATCCCTTTGTGTGTGACTGTAATGTGAAGTGGCTGGCCGAATTTCTGCGTTCAAACCCCATAGAGACCAGCGGTGCACGCTGTGCCAGTCCTCGCCGCCTTGCCAACAAACGCATCGCACAGATCAAGAGCAACAAGTTCAGATGCTCTGGTCAGTCAGTGCCCTGTGTGTGTGTGCGTGTGTCTGTGTGGGTGTGTAACTAGATGACAAACATGAAAAACGACAAGAGCGTGAACTGAGAGGAGTGAAAAGTCTGGATTTACATGCTGCATTTGATAGTTTAAGACTGAACAAACTGTAGATCGTAATGATAATGAAATAATTATCACTCAGAAACTTTTTGATACTGTACATGTCTGTGAAGGTTCTCAGTCATCCATGGTAATCTAAGGTGAAACGTTTCTTGAAGACGTTTCACCTCTCATCCAAAGAAGAGGTGAAAAGGTGAAATGTCTCAAAGAAACTTAAAGAAGTCCAGCTGCTTGTCTTTCCAAGATTTGTAGATATACTGTACATAACCTTTTAGCATATTGCCATAATCAGCTATCAGAAATGCTAGTTCTGTATATTCCCATGTGCCACACTAGGAATTTGACCTGACCTACCTGAGTAGTGCATGATATTCCACACAAATGAGGACTACACTATTTGATTCTTTAACAGTGGATGCAATGAAACACCAGCCGATGCTGCATGTACCATTAGAACTATCAGTAGTGTAGTGATGCTTCTTAGTGTGACTGTACTTGAAATATAATGTATGGAGGTACTCACTGAGTTTATTAAAGGTCCTATAAGGATAGCAATGTTAACATTTAACACTCTTTGATACTTTATGAGATATAAAGGCCACTGTAGTCTCTAATAATGAGTAACCTGAAATAACTTGTATAGTATTGAGTGAACTAAATATTTCTTTTGATTTAGAACCATGGACTATTTTTTTGCAGATGTAAATTCAGAATCAATTTTAAAAAACGTAAAAAAAATAACTGGTTAAGGAGCTATATGGATATAAAGAAAGAGTGTGTTTTCCTATATGCAGGAAACTGCCTATACCTCAAAGCTCCCTGACCATTCCCTTCTTCCATACCCGCTAGCATGTCTGAAGCCAGTATGTGGAGTGAGCCTATGGCCAGTGAAACCATGGCAGGCGCTCTGACCACCACACAAACTGCTCCACGCCACTTTAGTCAGCTGCCAAGCCTGGAAAGCTTTTTGCAGGCCGACATATCACTTCCATAAAACAGATTTGCATTGTTTCACTCCTCCTTTCTGCTGTAAGTGTCCTGCTGCCGCATACAGCCAAGTAAATTATGTGACGTGTGAGTTTGTGTGTGTGGCTATTGCTCTGTTGAAGCATTCACACATTTCAACTGACATAGTTTTGTTTGCTTCCTTTTCATGACAGCCAAGGAGCAGTACCACATCCCAGGTGATTTTGTGTTTGTATATTCATAGATGCTCTGTGTATGTATGTAGTTAGACACATCAGTATGTGATTGTTTGATTCAGATTTATCTAAAAAAAATAAATAAATAAGGACATGCCCCTGTATGGGAAAGCGGTTATCTGAAAAAACTCTGTTTATTCTCTCCACATTTCGGTCCAGGCACTGAAGACAGACGTCTAAACTACGAGTGTAACAGTAAGCCAGTGTGTCCCGCTAAATGTCGCTGTGAAGCCAATGTGGTCGACTGCTCTAACCTCCGCCTCACTAAGTTCCCGGAGCACCTGCCGCCCTCCACTGAAGAGCTGTGAGACCCATGCACACAAACCCACAACCCATGTTAATAATATTCAATCCAGTCCTAGGTTGTACATGCTAAACAGACTTTTTTGCAAATGTTCCAGTGTATGAGGGCTTTTCTAAACAAAAGTATTATTTACCTTTGACCCTATTCCTTTTACTGTTTACATCCACCAACCAAAAGATGCATACAGCTAATTAACCTCATAGTTCAGCCGAAAGGGGCAACCATAAATGTTTACACCCTGTCACCAACAGTGTGGACACGTTGGGAAAGGTGCCTGTTAAGTGCACAGGCCTATTGTCACAGACAGGTGAATAGTTGGTGGGCGTGGTTATTTTAAAATAACATACTTGCTTTGTGAAACTGCTTTTACACAACATCGTGTAATGATTTTTTAAAAATGTTTTTCAATCAGCCAGTTCATGATTTTCAAATGAATGAATATTGCTGCTTGTGTGACTAGATGACATTTTCAAATGTCATCTAGTCACGTTCTATTCAAAAGACAGTGGATATTACTACAGCCGATCTTCATAACTGGGAGACTACAAAACACTCCAGATGGACAAATACCATTTTATTCCCAAGGAAAAAACGTGATTTTTGATTTTGGGGTCAACTGTCCCTTTGAGCATTAAGTTGATGATGGTGATAAAATTGTTTTTTCTGGTGTATTAATCAGCTGTCACATAACTGATTGGCAATGAGCTTATATTTAAAGTGCACGCATTTTAGTTTGGGATCATTTGGGATTCATTGATCTATATTTACCCTCATATAATATGGTCACACCCACAAAAATTCAAATACATGATCATACCCTCTACTGAAGATAAAAATAGGCACACTGTGCCAAACTATGTCATGGATATCCGTGTTGACGTGTGTGTGGATTCATGCTGCGTGAATGAGCACAAAACATGCACACATACCAAAGTCACTCTTCCCCTAGTGATGTTGTTTTTCTCTATCCTCTTCTCTGTGATCTCTCTCTATGATTGTCGCAGGCGTCTCAACAACAATGACCTCTCCGTGCTGGAGGCCACAGGAGCCTTCAAGGGCCTGTCACAGCTTAAGAAAATGTAGGTCACCATGACAAATACTGTGATGAATGGCTGCTCCATCTTCAAAGGAAACTTGCTAGAGATCTTATCTTCAGGCATTTTCCAAGACCTTATTGGGAAAAGAGTTTCAGAGAAAACTGTATATAGTGACTTTGCATGACTGGATATTATTATAGAGAATGCGCAACTTCATGTAGAATAAAGACACTGAACACGTTTTCAAAGTAGTAAAGGCATTAAAAGTTGTGTGTAACTTTTAAGGCTGAATGATCATGCTCAGCTGGATTTCTGCTAATGCTGTGAGTCTGAAGGAGCTGTCAGGAAGCATCTGTTATGTTGTGTGTTTTCTTTCTCACTTCAGTAACCTGAGCAACAACAAGATTTCAGAGATTGAGGACGGCGCATTTGAGGGTGCTTCCTCGGTGGTGGAGCTTCACCTGACAGCTAACCACCTGGAATCTGTGAGAGGGAGCATGTTCAAAGGCATGGAGGGCATGCGCATGCTGTGAGTTTGACTCCATACGTAGAATTAGATCATCGTGTATGCTAAGCTTTCAGCTTTATTTTTAGGGGTTCAACAGTTTAGAAAGTTGCATTACCTATAAGAATAACAACAACTATACTGTACAGTCCTATTTTCAGGGGCTCAAACATAGTTGGACAATTAAACAAAAGGCTGTTTGATAGACAGGTGTAGTCTTTACCTTTGGTTTTTCTCCATGAGTTAAGCATGTAATTCAAAGTCTGGCAATCGCTGTTGCTCTGAACTCACAATCTGAGCTCAACAGTGATTTCAGTCGCAGTGAAATGGGCCATCTTTAGGCTTTAAAAATAAGCCAGAAACATCAGAGGGACAGAAGAAGTTTATGAGTGGCCAAATCAACAGCTTGGTGCACACTGAAGGGAATAAATGTTAATAACAGAAACAAGCAAGAAGAAGCGGTTGAGTTGATCTTAACCCAAAAGAACTGCATTTAACTTGCTGCAGAGAAAACTAAAGAGTGAAAGCCAAAGAGAGCTGCATTCAAAAGCAGATTTTATTTATCTCAATCAATATGAAGAATTGCAACTATGCATAAAACATGTCTGTTTTTGTCCCAAAATGTCTCTCTCTCACTGTGTAGGATGCTGAGGAATAATAAGATCAGTTGTATCCATAACGGAAGCTTCACCGGGCTGACCAACGTCAGGCTGCTCTCCCTGTATGACAACCAGCTGAGCACCATCCTTCCTGGAGCCTTCGACACCTTGCCCAACCTGTCAACACTGTTAGTGACACACCCACAAATACGTGCATACACACTCTATGTTTGTTTCTGTTGATCTTATGTGTCTCCTACTTGCCATTCTTGCTTGTCCATCAGAAACCTTCTGGCCAATCCTTTTAAATGTGACTGCCGTTTGTCCTGGTTTGGGGCGTGGCTTAGAAGTCGGCGAATCGTGACAGGGAATCCTCGCTGTCAGGGGCCCGCTTTTCTTCGAGAAATTCCACTGCAAGATGTAGCTGTACCTGATTTCCGTTGTGAGGATGGTATGATAGCTGGCATATTAGCTATAAGCAGAAATCTAAGGGGGAAGGAAAGTAACTTCTAATAACTGTAACAAAATGCACGACAGCAAAGTTATCACACCTTGCAATTTTTTCTGAGAAACACTGCCATTGAAAGGTTTAACTCCTGTGCTGTGGCCCAAAACCACCTCCACCCACCACACCCTCCCCCCCGTCTGTTCAGGCGCCGTGCTCGAGGACAGCAGCTGTGCTCCGGGGCCTCAGTGTCCCAGCCAGTGCACCTGTATGGACACAGTTGTGCGCTGCAGCAACAAACATCTGCAGGCTCTGCCTAGAGGACTGCCCCGCAACGTCACTGAACTGTGAGTCTGACTGCACAGCCAAAGCAAAAATGTTATTTCTTAATTTGCTTTGAACATTTAAACTGCACAACTCACTAAAAATACATTAAATACAAGTTATAATTGTATAAATAATTAAAAACAGCAATAATAAATAATGCAGTCCTGCCAGTTTCAGTGTTGGCCCTAAATTGACTTGTTTGAAATGAGTTTAAATAAAGGAAATAAACTTCATTTTTCCAGTGCAGCTACACTGGAGATGTAATCGTAATAGTATTATTCTTAACAGCTGTGTTTATCTTCTCTAATTAATAGAGTCACAGATTTATAGTGTGAAACAGGCATATATGATAAATTTATAAAAAATACAAATCTGTGCTATTATGGTTTTTCCGTAGTAACCAGACTTTTTATACCAATTGCTGTTTTCTTATTATTAAGTGCCTTCCTGATATTAACTAAAGTCACTGAGCCAGAACAAAATCAGGAACCTTGCAATTTTATAATTATGTCAGAATTGGTCATGGATTTGCCTGGTTCCCTTTCAGTCAATTCACTCGGTACAACACATAAGTATGGGATATCACGCCTTCGCGTGTCCTGGCTGAAGAAACCTTTATTCACGCCTTTAAGGCAGATGACATGTGATGACACGGAGTGGCCCCGCCCACACATTTATAGCCGCTGTCATCACTGTCATCCCCCAGTTCTTACGCTCTTCACCTCGCTGAGAACACCTTACTGCGTTGAGCTAGCTAGCTACTGCTAGTTAGCTCCGTTAGCTGCCGACTCGTCCTAGCTAAACTGCCCCTGTTGGTGTTAGTTGGTGCGTAGGCTGCCCGCGGAGCGCTGGTTCGAGTTTCTCCCGTGCAGCACTTGGCTTCGTGTTTCGACATGGACCCTGAACCAAAGCGTTCGAAGCAGAAGTCCTCTGTTCGCCCCTGTCCTCAGGGATGCGAATTCACCTTGCACGTCAGTGACCAGCACGACGCTTTCCCTGTCTGCCTAGGTGTCGTCCACGCTAGGAGAGCGTTGGCAGAGCCTGAAGCTTGTGCGCTCTGTCGCCAGCTCCGGCGCTCAACCCTAGAGAGACGGGTAAAGTTCGTGGAGCGCGTGCTTGGTCGCGTGGCTGTTGTACAGCGTGACCCTCTCCTCTCCAAGTCTGGAGCCCCGGCTTCGTCCGGGTCCGAAGATGAGGATTTCCCGGTTGACGTCCCCGCGATTAGCTGGGCAGACCGTATGGAACTCGAGGATGAGCTAGCCTATGACGAGCCAGAACCGTGCGAGAGCGCTGACCGGCTTCGC
>VURO01030420.1:0-16674 GCA_015108175.1 Pelvicachromis taeniatus | reverse complement strand
AAAAAAGGAAAAATTTTTTTCTTTTTTTAAAAAAAAAAAAAAAAAAGACAGAGTGTGGGAAAGCCAAAACTACACGTGATGTCAAAAATTTAATTTAACATAGGAAATTAGTTGAATTAGTTTTTGTTTTGATGCATTCTCCACAGTTTGTTTACAACTGGCATGGCTATGAAACTGATCAAATAGAAGGACACTGAAGTGTTGAGAGCAAAGATAAAACGGGAGCTTGGTGTGCGTGATGGTGGGATTGTGATGATCTAATCGTCGCATAACTACAGAACGGATTCCTTCATTGATGCTGTTTTCATCTTTACATACAAATTCATCCTCCTCTGGGTGACCCTCTAGCTTTCCCACCCCTTTCTCTTTGCCCTTTTTCTGGAAAGCAATCAATGCTAATCAAACCCAACACATTACAATTTTTTTTTTTTAATTTAGCAGTCACATTATAATGTATATGTTGTATGTTGTACATTGTGTGTGTTACTGCTAAAACTGTTTGCCTAATTGTATCGATTATAGCTGTGGGAGTGGATGGATGGACTGATGAATTTATTTCCTCTAGATAGTCAAGTTTGATCGTCTATCCATCCACTCCCACAGCAAAAATCCCACAGGCATGGGCAGATCCACATAAGACTAAAAGATATTAAATATCTGTGTAAACGAGCAGATTAATACCTAAGTATACAGAAAAGCAGACTGACTGATGATTATTTTGAAGACTGGAAGTATTGATATTCTTATATGTAAACAGTTTAATGTATGGATGGCTGGCTGATACAACTTTTGAGTTGTATTTCCTCCAGCAGTTTTTGGACAAATTAACATTATATGCTAAAGAACGAATTACAAGGTCCATTGTAAAGCCTATATATGCATGTATGCGGTCTCAGTCGGTGCCCATAAATGTCCACAAGTTCTTTCCAACTTGTGTGTAGTTGAAGGATAAGAAATCGATGAATGACGCTATAGACATGGCACCCAGTGCCTTCTGTTGCTGCTACTTTGTCTAAGTAACTGTCTGTTTTCTTAAAGTTCTCAGTCTCTATTTAGTGCTAGAAACATTTCTGTTAGTCACAGATGTCTCTGTCCCTACTCTTTTGATGATTGCTGTCACTGTGTTGATAACCTACTTACACTTCTCACTGCTGAGAGTTCTCCATTAAGAAAACAATCACCTAAGGCTTAGAGATAGCCAAACAGTGGAACTCCGGGTTACAAGCAGCTCTGTATACGAGTTTTTCGATTCACGAGCCGCGATCAGAGCAAAATTTCTCCTCGGTGTACGAGGCCTGCCTATTTTACGAGCCGAGCTCCGATACGTCCGATACGCTGTAATAATGTGAATTATTGTTTATAAGATGATTTGTTCCACAGTGGATTGTGTTGCTGCACGGATGTTTTAGAGTGTGACACGAGTAAGTTCGTGTTGGGCCGGAACGTTAGGCTGTATGCTGTTGATGTACATGGCAGAGAGTTAACCTGAGTGACCTGACTTATTAATAAACCTTATTACCCTGTTGGGTAGAAAATAGATATTCTGGAGTCTGTCGTGAATGAGACCAGAATGTAGCAACCGCTAGTTTCCGCTTCGCCTTTCTTACCCGGAAACTTCTACCCAGAGCCGTTTCAAGGCTTATCCCTTTATGATGACACCTGCTTGGCTCACGTCCGTCCGTACAGTTAAGAAAGTGCAATTTTAGTTGTGTTTGAAGTTTAATAAAGTGTTGTTTTAGATTTACCATACGTGTACCGTACGTATCGTGCCTCCTCTCTCTCCCTCCTTCCTCAGCCGCTCTCCGGTAACTGCGTTAACTGCCGCCAAGGTAAGGTTATATTTGCTAATAAGTTGGTTTATCTTTTATTTAACTATATTTACTAATACAGTATTTTTGATGTTTGTTTCTTATTTAAAAACGTGTATTTTTCCATTATTTATGATATTTTGGGGACTTTTTGGGAGGGCTGGAACGGATTAACGTCATTTCCATTATTTTATATGGGAAAAATTTGATCGGGTTCCGAGCAAATCGGGTTCCGAGCAAATCGGGTTCCGAGCTCAGTTCTGGAACGGATTAAACTCGTAACCTGAAGTTCCACTGTAGTTATATTCTGGTAATGGTGGATTTCAACTGTTTTTGAGCTTTTCAGGAGACAAAAAAAAGAATCTTAAGATATTTTGTATTGCCATTATTGGTACTTTTACCTTGAGTGACCACCAAGAGAACAATTCAAATACACAAACACATAATATGGCTTTGACAGTCATGCTCTCTCAATCCTGAATCAACAAACACTTCAGCACTGTGACCACTGGTCATGAGGATACATCAGTGGAGAAGATTTATAGGATTTTTGAATAGAGTGGAATGAGAGGCAGTAAGAGACAGGGACTCACAGGGAATCAGAGATTTCTCTCAGAAATAAATGCCAACCTGCATCACTTGAAAACTGGTTGAAAATTCAGCAAGTTGTGATGATTTTTCTTGTGAACAGACTTCATAACCATGCATTAGGAGAAGCGGCTGCCCAGTAACGCTCATACTAAAGCACATGAGGTATTTCAGTGACTGAAATACACGTTTTACAAATTTTGGTGGTCAGTACACTCATTTCAAGCACTGACCAGATGGTAGTTGTGTCCCAAGCACAGGATAAACAGTTAAAATTAATCCTATCTAGTAGAGATCCTGCAGAAATCCAGAATGTTTTTGGAAAAATCACATGTTAGGTGCTTCTTCTCCTTATCTCCTCCTTGACAGCCCGAATACCTGTTAAACAAACAGACAAAGGAAGACATCAGCAGAAATGATTGAAGCCCACATAGAGGCCGTCTCGCTGCCTGTTCGCATTTGTTTGAGACTACTGCTGATTAGTGCTCGGAGGGTTTAGATGTCAGCAAGGATTCACATGATTTATCTCCAATTCTCCTGAAAATCTGTTTCAAACACACCTGAGGTGGCGGAAGATATTTATACACACCGACAAGTGCGCCCACGTGTACAGATATGCATGCTCAACAAATAAAGACATGCACAGCCCACGCAAGTCATAACAATTACATATACAATATGTGCTTCCACATTAATATAACATCTGATTTCAGTAAAGCACATTTAGCTTCCCAACATTTCCTGAAAATCTATTAGTGTTTTGGTTAGTTTGCCGTTAAGAGGTTGGGCGTTTTGCAATACTGCCAACAGCCAGATCGGCAAGAAAATCATTTATCATAAAAATCCATGTTATCCAAGTTGATCTGCATGGATTCACACATGCCACTAACCTACGTGAAGTTTGTCACATGTGCTCAGCCACCAAAAAGGAAAACGGTCCTTCACGTATATGTTTTGTGGGGTTTTTCCTTAAAATCAAGACCGGGGAAGAGAACAACAGTATGAATTACTCGCACTTAATAGCCCCATTTTTCCTCCATGCTTCCAGTTAAGTATTTTTTTTAACCAGCTTTACATTTTTTCCTCCAAATTGCCCTATATTTTTTACCAAATCTAAAAGAATAAAAGACAAGATGAAAGAAGAAGATGAAAATGACATGAAAGGATTGTAAATGTTGGTATTGACTAGGAGTCCTACTTACCTCCATGTGTTTGCACTTCAAAAACAAATGCACACAGAAAGCAATAACCTGAAGGGTAAAATGCCCATTTTTATTTTCATTAAACAAGCCTAGCATTGTTTCATCTTTACTTATTTGGTTGATGGTAGCAAAGATTTTCTCTGTCATCTTTTATGTATTTGGGTCCTCGTTTTTCAGTTCAGCAGCTTTTTACATTCAGTAATGGTCTTGAGGTTTTGGTCTTCTGTTTGTCATTGTATGTAAGAAACCACTTGAATTTACAACTGAAAAAAAAAAACTTCCTTTGTTGTGAAAGCAGCCTAAGCTCAGAGGCATGTCAATATGTAATTATTAGTTAGACATTTGGATTCAGTTCGATGCAGAGCACTCTCCTAAGTGCCGTGGGCAAGTGAGACTCTCGTATGGAAAATGATTTACAACAAACAAAATTAACAAGTGAAGTTTCTCACAACTGTGCCCACTAAGTTTCCTTCAGCAGGATTGAAATTTTACCATTTGGGGATTCTTTAGGACAGTAGGAAAATGAAAAGGACGACTTATTTCAACCATGTATCAGATGGTTTAATTGTGAAGTATTGGTGTGGTTCTTTTGGGATTCCTTTGTGAGTTCATGTTAACTGAAATTCAAGTGGTACAAAAGATGACTCTCAACAGAGTAAAGTTACACTTTAAAGTAGCAATTTGAGTTCTGAGCTAACACAAGCACACATAGACACACACACACACACACACACGCACAAACACCTTCCTCCACTATGCCTATTTAACAAAATAAAATTGCATCAGATTAAATTCAAGATTCAAGAAGTTTATTCTCACATGCACCGCCAAACAAAGTGCTTATGCAGAGCAATGAAAGTCTTACTTTGCAGGTTCCCTTCACACAACTAAAAACTACTAACAACTAAAATAAAGAGTAAAGTTAAACTGAGCATAGAAAATAGCACAGAGAAATAATTAAAGTAAGTAAAACAAGTGCTTTGTAGCATGTGTAGCTTATGTGTGGGTGTAGTCACAATTTAAAGTGCAAGTAGTTGCAACACTGTCACAGTGTTAATATATACAGATTATGCAATATTAAAATGTTTACATTGTCTGAAGTTGTGTTATGTTGTATATATATGTATAAAATTGCAAATTAATTCAGAATCAGAAGACTTTATTAATCCATAAGATAAACATGCTCAACATTAAGTCAGTGATTCAGTAGTCTGACGGCCTGTGGATCAGGCTACTGAATCACTGACTTGTTGTTGAGCTGTAATTTTCAGATAAAACAAACCATTTGTGCTGCCTGTCTGCACTCCACGTGGACGCCTGCTGGCTAAAGAATTGTAAAATGTTTTTATTTCTATTGTTAAATAAATATCTAGTGTATTACGAAAAAAAATTACTAATATCTGAAAATAACAAGTGTTGGAGGAATTTTTCAAACCATTCCTTTACAAAACACAGCAATAAAACACAATGAAAACATCTCATTATTGGATAATCGTGCATAAAATATTAAAAGTAAAAAAAAAAAAAAATAATCTGAAGAAAAGTTTTCCCATCAGTGTTAAATTGATTAACATTGTTGCTGCATATCTTTTAAAAATGAGCTCATTTTAAATACTTTCTAACGTGTTTGATGTCCAGCATCAATATTCTGTCAAACATATGTTTGCTGTCCTGTCAGGATTTGCGAAAAAGAGCTGTTTAAAAGTTAAGAAACACAGATCTACATCGGGATCTTTTAACAACGTGTTTTAAAATATCTCTAAAAAGTGCTGCTGAGCCTGCAGCTATTCAAATCACCTGTTTTACGGACATGATCGGAGCTGCTGTCTTTTCCTCCATCATCGTCAATGATTTCCTTGCTAATGTACTAATGGACTTATTAACTACCTTTTCAAACTCCATCTTCTTTACATCACACATGTTGACCAAGGTTAGCAAGAGGAAACCCTTCTGTCACAATGCAAAATCAATGAACTCTTTACTTGCTAATGCTAGCTCGGCTGGTAACTGAGCAGAGAAAGGTGATCCAGCAGCAGCTTGTCTCACAGTCACTGGCCAGCAGCCTTTGGGTGAACCTCTGGCTCATGACACCACAATGTTTCTGGGCAATGGATTTTTTTTATTAATTTGTAACACCAAGTGGGTCATATTTGACACATTTTTGTGAGTTTTACATAATCAGTGTGATTCTTATCAAGGAAAACTTGAATAAATTGCACAGCAAAGTTGGAATCAATAAACTGCACAGAAATGCCCAATGTAGCAGAAACTATACACGTTAAAACTAGCTTTTTTTTTTATTTACAGAAGATTCAATAAACAGTTAAATAAATTTCTGTAAATTAAAAATAATTTGCAAGAAAATCATTTGATGAGATTTACTGTAATGACGTTATCAGTTGTTCCCTCCTCGCAGACAGACAGGAGAAGACTGGAGTTGGTGCTACACAGGTAGAGAACCAGGGTGTCTTGCTAATTTGCAACTAGATGAAAGGTGTGTGTAATCATGCTATTAAAGGAGCGAACACCTTAAGATAAAGTTAAGAGAAAGACTGAAAATGTGTAAAATGGATTTATGCAAATTTCTTCCATTTTTATTTATTTATTTGTCTTTAGAGGTGATAAATATTCTTGTTTCTATTCGGCATGACAACAGAAAGTTGGAGACACTAGGCTGGAGAGTTGTTACAAGCAAGCAGTGCAGATACTGTCAGTACTCTGATGGGCAAATAATATATTGTGTGACCACTCTTTAAATTTTCGTAGTACAGTTTAAGAGTAGAGTTGTTTCAAACAGGGTTACACATTAGTGCGAATCGTTCTGACTCATCTATTCGTTGACATCTGACCAATCAGACCACTGCAACAGGTGTGCTGAAACGCAAAATGTACATTAGTACTGAAAATAGAAATAATAAAATAATACTATTTTACCTCGACAACACAGGTAGACGCTGCTGCAGTTCAGTGAGATCAATTATTAATCTGCCTGTTCAGATGTCGTTCCAACTCTGCCAACAAGAGCTCAAATTTCCCCACTGACATTCTGAAATACGCACAAAAGCGGTCGTGGGACAGTTTCACCTGGATCAAAATGTCCTTGCTGCTTGAAAATGAGGAGCTTCCTTACTTCTTTTTCCTGTTTATCATCACTTGACGTTGACCTGATTTGTTTCATGGTGCTTTGAGAATGAATTTTCTACAAAGACAACGGTTTTGGTGTCTATAGACGTTTTGGGATATTCTGCCACTTTTTTACAAAATGCACAGTTTGTAATGTCCGTTAGGAGCTTGCAGGAATTGTCAGCAAGTTAACAACTTTTGCCAATAGGTTACATGGATGGATATCACTTGAGCATAAACCTATGAATTAAATTTGATTGCAGCAGAAGGCGTGGTTAACAAAGTTAAAAATCAATACATTTAATAATCTCTCAGTCTAGCCATGCTTTGGCTTAACTGTGAAATCTATTACAATGGCTTTTCTTTGGTAAAACCAGTACCTAAGATGTTGCTGAATGAACTTCTCGAGAGCTTCCTTTAGCAGGTGGATGATGTTGTCCAAGATTAGCGACAGCTTGGCTTACATAGTTTTCTCCCACATATCCTCCCCTGATTCCAGGAGGCAGTGCTGTCATTCATGATCGCTTTAGACCTCTGTGTGACCCCTCCTTCACAGTGAACAAAGACCAATTCAAAGACGCTTGAGCACTTTCTATGTGAGGTAAGTATCACTACAATTCCCATGAAAATGGAAGAACCCTAAAGGAAATCAGTAATTGCATGTAAAATGATTGATCGTTTAAAAGAATCCAGCACAGCCTAGCTCAATAATAATAGTAATCTACAGAAAATGTGCACAGTCTACATAGTGCATGTGTTTCAAATGTCTTGAGCTTGTGGGTGACAAGAACTTGCCATTGCATTCAAATAAGCAATTGCCCCGGATGGTGAACTGTGTAGATGGCCCAGCTCAACGCCTCAATGCACCACCCTCAACTAATGACCTCATTAATGTGGAAACAAAACCACACCAGGAGTAGGTGTTGTGTCTCTGGTAGATTGCTTGACCTGTTTATTGTGGGTCTACAGGTTTGCGGTTTATTATTTTGTTTTTTTCTGACCTCGGTGGGAGACCAAGCTAATGTGCTGAGAAATGTGGGCTGACCGCAGGTCTGTGTTGCTGTTAAAGGGCGAGTTTTACGATTCACAGGTTGGAACTACCAATCCAAATAAAAGCACACCAAAACCAGCAACTCTCTTCACAATGAGATTGTCTCTAGTCCTGTACGGTATATTAAAAGTGCGCCAAACTCCCTCAAACACACAACCACACACACTCACAATCACTGCATGTTGGGAAGAAACAAAACAAAATATGGCGTTTTTGCTGAAGTGTTGTTTCACTTTACATGCCATCGGTGAAGAGATGTAACTAGTAAACAATGAAATTCTTTTTATATATTAACAGTGAGTGTAATTATTTAATAGCTACTTTGTCACTGTTTCAGGAGTGTTCAGTGACGCTTTGTGAATGCACGATATGTGAACGCATGACTGCAGCAAAGGAGACTTGTAGCTGTATGTAACATGACAGTTCTCTGTTCGTCTAACTGTCGCCACTAATGTTAATGCCAATATAACCAACCTCGCAATGCAGCTGTTCTCATTAACCTGCAGTCAGTGTAGTGACAATAACTGAACGATTTTATCTGTGCTACCTCCTGTAAGAGTGCTGCTTATTAACGAGCAGTGATCATATTACACGCTGGGTCAAACTGGTAATCGCTAAAAGAGAAAAAATGCAAATGAAATTCAATAAATTCCACACAACTGAAACAGTGCAGTTGATTTTAGAGAGGCAAACAGGCCAAACACATATCATTCTTTTTTTAAAAATTCTTTTTAATTGTTTGTTTATAGCCAAGTACAAATAGTTACAACTTGGGTTTCACATGTTTCCCTTTTAATTTTGCTTAGAGTGGATCTATGGGCTCTGCAGCTTTGCACTTATCGTCTTTACTTTAGCAATAGAGGTAAATGAGGAAGCTGCTCTAAGCTAAGTATAAAGGATGGCTGGCCCTGCAGCTTCTTGAAAAGCCAGATATATAAGAATCATTTTAAACACCCTCTTAACTGAATTTGTACAAACTCAACAGCTAAATTCAATTACACATATAGACACAGCTGCAAGTCATGTCTGTTTGATGGGATATGTTGATGGCACACTTGGACAGTGTCCTTGGACTTAGTAATGTGTGCATGAATGATCGTAATCTGTGAAACTGAAACTAATGAACTTATGTCACTGACATAACATCAACACTGGTGTTATTGAGATGCAGGAAAGACAGACAGAATGAACAAGAACGGTTTGCTATGCAGAAAGCTGTCTACAGAGTCACACATGTAAGAGGAAGCTCATTTCTTTCTTTACACCAATCACATTAGATGCAGATGGGCAAACCAGTGGACACTGGAAGGTAGAGGTTCAAGATGGTGATGAAGAATCAATGCTGAAAGTGTCATCAACAGCATGTAAATGGTCCACAGGAGACTCTGTGACGCTCGCATGCTTTTCAGCATCTTTATTGAATACTTTTCTCACCGTTGCTGTTTACATACTGCTTGACTGTAGCTTTGCAGCTCCCAGCTACACACACACAACTAACAACAACATCTGACTGGACCCAGCACGGAGTCTTCATGCCGGCGAGACGTGATCGCGGATGCCCCTCAGGTGCGTCCGCCTCCCCTGCAGCGGCACCGCAGACCACGCCCCACCACACAGTGTAGCCCTCTCTAAAGGGGAATAACAGGACGACCTCATGTGTAAAAAGGCATAAGCCTATCCACTTTTTTGTATTTAGTTTTTCATTAGTACTTTTACTCTGAACGTGCATGTATATTTGTTACTTGACTAAACATGTAACTGTGGTTGTGTGTTCTCAGCAATGACATTTCAGTCAATTAGATTCTATGAAGGATGGTTCATTAGTACAAATGATTGCTGGTAGAAATGCAAACTGTTCTTTCTGACCCTTTCTGCTCTGTTTAGCCTGTTAATTGACTCAATATACAGTAATGACTTTAACTTTGTTCCCCTATTTGGTTTTGCTCATTCAACAATTGTATTTTATTTTTCCTTAGTTTCAATCTTCTGAGTTCAGCATGCTTTATTTGAATTTTACCCAGACTCAGTCGTATACGTAGAATAGTGCCTGTTGTTTTAGTTATCGTTGCATTAACCTAATTGTGAAGCACGTGAGATACCTCAATTGTCCAGCAGTGCTTCTACACAAAAACACTGCTTGTAGTCTGTTACTACATACTCTCATATGTCTCTTAATTATGTGCAAGGTGTTGTTTGGTGTCTGTGTTCTAATGCACCATCCACAGCAGCATTCGCTGCTGAGTGATAAAAAGCCCATTTTAGAGTTCACATTAGAAATTTGGACAGGAAATGGCTTAAGTGGAGGTGGCTTAAGTTGCATGCTTATCAGCCCGGTGTTCCTGGCCTGCATACATCCTGGGAATGATGTGTTTTGCACTTTTATTGGGTTGTTCGTTAACCTCTGTTTCCTTTTTGACTTGGTTTTTACTTTTGCTTTCACTAGCTGGTTATGTTTAACCACTACTTGTCTAGGTTTGAGAACCGTATTGCATTTGATTGAGTTTAGGTCGTAAGAACTAGTCAGGTTTAAGAAAAGAGCTTGGTTTGGATTGAAAAAGGCAGCCCGTTACAGCGGTAACTCTGCTGAATAACAAATGATGGATTGGAAGTGATAAATTAATCACTTAACCCAAGAAACCTTCATCATAAATGAGACAAGCATTTGAGACAACTGCACAAGCTGACATCTCATGGACGAGAAGAGGCTGAATCATTTGTGTCTGGCCCATAACAGCATGGCAGGTTAAAGTCAGCCTGATTCTGCAGCAAAGGAAGTGCAGAGTGGGTATAACCATAGTTATCAGCTACTTGGAGATAAATGCATTGCTCTGAGGGACAGTCGCTCCTATCTTCCTTTCACAGTCATGCAAAAATCAGGTTAGCTTGGTTAGCACTTTAGTATCACAAGAATTCATCACCTTAGTCAGAAATTTGATGAGAGAAATTAATATTTGAGGGACAGAAGAACACAAAGCTGTTTCCTCTGAGTCACACAGTGACGTACGCGATGGAGTGACTTCTGTGGAGCCTACTCAGCATGAAAATAATTCAACAACAACGCACAGATGGCTAATCAAATAAACTTGTAGTGGAGCTACATTTCTCTTCAGGCAGAATCATCAGAACACATACTTGGTGTGTTTCTGAATCAGACAGGTCATTGTTGGGACACAGGCTGAGAAAACTTAAATAAAATATCCAGTGTGCCTGGCAGTATGTTCAAACTGTTAGCCTAGTTTTTAACTGAACGTCACCTTTCTGCTGCCAATCAAGCCATGTTTCTGTAACCACTGTGAGCCATAGCATGCCTGTGACTACACAACCATGCTATGGCTATGTCAGAAAAAATGATATTTCAAACTAGCCAAAAAAGTAAAAGATTAATAAGGGCAAAAAGAACAGAGTGGTCAGAAGTAAACTGGGAGAATATTTTTTTTGAAAAACAAATTTAAGTTTTAAGCATGTCGGAAAAACTAGAGCAGTATGAGGATGCTTTGGTGGTAGCATAGGAGTAAATAATGATAATACTTTATTTAGTGTATAAGTATAGGATGCAGGCCCGGAGGAGGCTGTTACTGTTCGTTATAGTGTTTTGATTTTATTTCAATAAGGCAATAAAAAATAAAAATCAGAGTCACATTCTCTGAAATCATCAACATTGCAAAACCTCCAGTTGCAGCAACAGCAAAGTTTTCTTGGTCTTTTTGCTCTTACACTGTACCAAAAGTCACTTAAAGTAAATTGAATGTATAACAAACAAACAAACAAGCAAATAAACAAACAAACAAATAAATAAATAAATAAAATGTTTCCACCAGCCACAAAGCTAATCAAAAAACTGTACCGTATATTGAAGGGAGCTCAGGATCATGTTGCTTTATAGATCAATAATTTGTTCGCAGTGGTTCCATACTGGCTTGTTTAAAATGTCAAAAGACTGGAGAGATAATGGAAAGCCTGCCTTGATTTTCCAATTCATTACTCAGCTACGTTGCTGTCTTGATCAATAGCAAGAGGCACACAGGGCAAGCATGTCTGGGTTCAGCTCTCACCAGCCACACCTGCAATAATGAAACTGTTAAGTATTGTCTGATATTCCCTCACTATGCCAATATTTACGTTTTATTCCCTTCATGTTTATGCTTCACCTACAGTATGTGTGTTTTGTTTTTTGTTAGCACCAGACCTTTAATTAAGCTGCAGGTCTGACAGGGTAAAATATTATCACTAAACATGTGTATATTCTTTCAGATTCCTTCTGAAGGCGTGATCTAAAGAAGGCTTTATCTTTGTCGTGCTGTAAATATCACACAGCACTTATTGTAACGTCTCACAAAGCTGCACCCTACAAAAATAGCAACAAAATGAAGGACACAACACAAGACAGTCTTAAATAAGCAAGAAATCCGACTTAATGGAAAACCATTCCAACTGATGACTTCAAAAAGGCCAATAATGTGTCGAAATCTATCAAAATAATGTATCATAATCTATCAGTCATCAAGAAAAACAATAGATAATTGAAAATGTGAAACATTTTACTTATTTAGGTATTATTTATTTTTGATGCTGTCATATTTACCTGCTTTGAGCACTCAGGTAGGGTTAATGCCTAAATATATAGGTAATCGTCCATTTATCACATTTAAATGAGAGATAAAACAACAAGATGTTTTATATTAATGTGTTAATATTAATGTACTGAACTGAAACAATAACACTGTTCTGTAATTTTTAAAACCTACTCAGCCGTCATATTTGAGAAATATTTTACAGTAAGTGACACTGTCCTTCAGAAAGTATTGATTTTGGCTTCAGTCACAGTGTGGCCCATTATCTATGCTTGCAATGTGTTTGTGTGCGGTCTTATTAAAAAGAGACAACATCGCCTTTCAATGGTATAAATTATTAAACGTCATTATTACTTGCTTGAGAAACACAGGACACGAGACGCCGCCAGAAAGAGCGATGATATAGAAAGAAGACAGCGATGGGAACAAAGCGCCACTGATAGGTGTGAGAAGCGGTGAGTCAGAGAAACCCGCCCACACACCCCGGGAGGCTGCTCGACATTACCACATCATCATCGTCAACATGGAATCTGGAAGCAAGCGAACAAAAGAGATCTTTATAATAAATAAATAAATAAATAAATAATAATAATAAATATTGTAAAAACTAATTGGCTTTTCAAATTTATTAAGATATCAAACTCCAACCAGCCTTTCTGTCACGAAATGTCTTCACATAATTCAACTCAGCCTTTTTCAGGCTAGCATATTTTAAAGACATTTTCATTTACACTCTTTGTTTGCATATTACATTGTTATAATGCTATTACTATATTGTAATATTGCAGCATTTGTGGGGACATACTTGTAACACGAGGTAAGCAGGGTAATAACACGCTTTTTAGAGATGCGCTGTGGACATCGGGGTTCTGCGTTCGGTTTTCTGAAAACTATAAACGCTAACTAGCTATTTTTTCTCCTTTTTGATACATTTACTTAAAGAATAGTACTGAAGTCCCTTTTGACCTACGAGAGTTAACACGGCTGCTCTTCGGTCCCCTCCACAAGAGGCCAGCCAAGGTATTACCTGCATCCGTGAACAATGGCCTCAGGAACCAATTCATCTGGAATGATGTGGACACCCATTTTAACTTTGCGGCAGGGCACCTTTGGGTTCCACAGTAGTCTCTGAAAAGCTGTATGTGTCAAGAAGAAGCACTGGCTATCCTCTATAAGCCAGCACCATGCAGCAATTTGCTGGAGCAATGTGACACAAAATCCCATTTCCCACTCCACAGTGTTTAACAGGATGGAAGGCGCTCCTTCTATCTCTCCCTCGCTTTTCCTCTGTCTACCTTGCTTTCCGACTCTGTCTTTCTCTGACTCTCTAACTTTTGCTTTGAAGTGCTTTCAACTCCTTCGGTCTATGTGCTCTCTCCCTCACATTCTTTTCTTTCTCTTCTTCTCCCACTCTCCTGCTTCCTCATCTTTCCCCCCCTTCTCAGCCAAGCTTTCAAATGCATCCTTATTCTCACGCTAATCCTCTTCCCCCCTGCTCAATCTTCTTTGTCCTCCTGCATGTGCCCTGTTTTGTCCTCTCTTTACCTCACTCCCATATGACCCCTCAAAGCCAGTAAAATCTGTAAATACTGTTTGTGCATGAATGATGAGTCTCTAAGCACTAGCAGGTACTTTTTCTACACTAAAACAACAAGGAAGTCTGATCCTCATCTTTTGGTTGGCTGATGAAATTGTGGAACATCTCATAGAATTTCATGACGTTGGGTTTCTATGATGTAGTTTACTGTTTTATTTTGTCATTCTTAGACTTGTTAGTTTTACTTCCTGTTTTTGTTAGTTTGTCTGATATTTTTTTAACATTGGTGATTTATTACTACACTTCGGAGAAATGTGCTGCTTGTTTGTTTGTTGAGGCATGTAGCACTGACCTATGAATCATTACATAATAAAACAAATTAATTATGGAGCAATTTTCAATTGCAGTTACCTTATTTACTTTATTTCCATGTATGTTGTATACACTACCTTTGTTGGATTTGTTTGTTTCACTGCCTTGTCTGCCTGCTTTCATATGTATGACTACTGCCTGCAATTGGATTAAATTAAATTAAACCTGGATTGTTAGACTAATTATTCTGCCACCTGATGTCCTTCATTTGGATCTCAGCTACATAGAGACACTGGTTTGTCCGTTTGGTAGTTACTATTAATATCATTACTATTTAACAGTGCACAATGGGTTTTTTTTGATGATGCATTTAGTAATTGCACCATCTATATCACCTTCTCTTCCTACAAGCAAAAACAAGCACAATTCAACACGTCATATTTTCAGATCTCTGGCACTGTCGGCAGTTCTCGTGACAGTTTCCATACTGCAAGTTGCATTATACTGTCACATGACGCAGTCCAAATTCATAGTCTGATGATACATCTGTATTGTGTCATCAGCTATGACAATGAAATGACGTGATTAAAGTTGCATTCAGTTCAAGAGCTCTTAAACTCTGTAAAGAAACTCAAAGCAGATAATCAGATCTATGCTCCAGAGCGCTGAGTTGGAGAAATGAATGTTATATCTGCTTGAACTTGCTCAGTCTTTGGTTATGTTAAAGTTATTCAAAAGGATGCTTGTTTAATGTTTTTTTTCCCCCTCAGTTCTGTTGAGACAGTCAGTGCACGTAACCTTACCACCCCTCGTCCATCCATCATGGAAGGCCTGCAGCCTATTCGAGGTGCTACAGAGCAAGGGTTGCCAGCCTGTGGCAGGCCAAACCTAACATTACTGGTAATTTTTACGCATTACAAAAATAGTGGAATAAAATCACCTTTTTTTTTCTTTTTTTTTTAACTACACAGTCTAGATTATTTATCTCATCATTTTCTAAAACTCCTTTTATTCTTGTCCATTAAAACGTGTGTTTCTGATCAGTGTGCATGCAGTAAACACACAATCTCCTTTACTTCAGTTCTATTCCTCCATTTGTTCCTTACACACAATACCAAAATCTCACCAGTACGCTGCTGAACAATACTTTACTATCACAGCTTTTCTCTGTGGTGGGTGCATAAGGATGTGAGACAGGTCTATATGGAATCAAAGCCCTTTCAGAGAGTCTGTTTGGATAGGTGTGTGTGTGTGTGCGTGTGCGTGAACACTAAGGGTCTTTCATGAGATTTGTAGGTTGGCTTGTGCTGTTAAGACAGATTTTTGGATGCTCACATTTACACACACCAAGCTCTGTGGAGTGCACATAAAAGACCACGACTGTTTCCAGAAACTTCATGAAAATGTGAGACTAGATTGATTTTCCCTTTTGAAAGTATCATATGTTTTTCGGCACACTGAGTCAAAGGTAATTGCATTAATGAGGTGATATCTTTAATCTAAACTGTCTCTGAATCTTAATGATTCATGTACCAGTTTTTGAGGCACTTTGCTTTGAATTTCATTTGCAAAAGGAAGGAAAGTGAAATATTAGACCTTGAGGCAATTTTGACCAAGACTACATTTTTTAAATGAAGAAAAGTAGAATAAGTTATTAAATTTCACTGTAATGCGTGTTATATTTCTCACCTTTTTCAGGTTTTATGTGGTATTTGAAGCCCATTAAAAACAAAGTTATATTCAAAAAGGTATCAGGCTTCTGCTGCAAAACATTACATTAAAACATTTCCTTACATTTACATAAACAAAAGGTGTTTTCCAAAGTATGTCCCACTGAGCATGAATGTAGTTTTCCTACATCACAAGATAATGCTTTCCTGAGGTTCAAATGTTTGTAGTGTGGCTTAGCTTGGTGAACAGCATTTCACTTATTTTACAAGTATGCATGTGTTTTCTGCAGATTTACAGAGACAGAAAAGTTGCGCTGTTGATATACCAGCAGATAATAATCTGCTTAATTTTCTCAGGGCTGTGTGGAGGCAAATCACAGAGCTGTAGAAGTTTATTATAGTATTATATATCTATGTAATGTAATATACTAACACGGTATATCTTCCTTTAGTAGCCCGGGAGCTTATTAAAAAAATTAAACGGCCGGCCCGGCGTTTAAAAAAGACCGGCTGTTATTGGAGACCGACTCTTATTCCCTTCTTAGATGGAATTGTTGCGGAAGTGAGAGGGAAAGAGGACCCAGGTGCGGTTTTTAGACTGAGGGGAAAAGACAGTGTGTTTACTGACAGTGCTCCAAAACGTTTTCCAACAGTTCACAAATAATGCAGTTCCCAATTGTGCTCCTCCTTTGCTCCCGAGTGTCTCCTTGTCTGTGGTAGCCCAGTGCACGAGTGGTGCTCCCCGAAACTTCTCTCCGCCCGACTCTCCAGGAGAGGACGTAAAAGATCAGAAAATCACAGTTAGCAGGTTC